>CM077256.1:20414393-20699393 GCA_039654775.1 Spinibarbus caldwelli
AGTACTCCTGAGAGACTGAAGAGAACCTGTGTCCACATGTGCTGAAAAGCTTCTTTCCCTGTAAGAGAAATTCATTTTTTGCATTGTTAAGACAACAGCTTGCCAATATGAAAGATGTTCCTTTTAAATGAAATAAAGTCTTGTTTGTACTGCAGAAAGGCGTGTCTTTAATGTTTTAGATATTGTATACTACGCAGGCAAACTTAGAGCTGCTAGGCAAAGACAGCTTAGTTTAGCGTTTCTATGAACAGTGTCACTGTGTCAGTTCTCCTGAGAGGACGCATAGAACGCTGGTTCATATATATGCCAAAAAGCTTCTTTCCCTGTAAGAGAAATTCAGTTTATGAAATGTTAAGACAAAAGCTTGCCAATATGAAAGACCGTCGTTTCAAATGAAATAAATTCTTGTTTGCAATGCAGAAAAGCCTTTCTTTAATGTGTTAGATATTTTCTGCTCCGCAAGTGAATTTAGAGCTGCTCTTTCCCTACTGCTTAATTTAGCGTTTCTATGAATAGTGGCTCTGTAACAGTGCTAGTAAGACAATGAAGAGCATGTGTGTCGACATATAATGAAAAGCTTTTTTCTCTGTAAGAAAAACTCAATTTATGCAAAGTTAAGACAAAAGATTGCCAATATGAAAGCAGTTCTTTTCAAATGAAATGAAGTTTTATTTCCAATGCAGAAAGGCGTTTCTTTAATGTGTTAGTTATTGTATATTATGCAAGCAAACTTAGAGCTGCTATGCAAAGACAGCTTAGTTTGGCATTTCTATGAACAAGTGACACTGTGTCAGTGATCCTGAGAGGATGAAGAGAACGTGTGTCCACATATGCCGAAAAGCTTCTTTCCCTGTAAGAGAAATTCAGTTTATGAAATGTTAAGACAAAAGCTTGCCAATATGAAAGACCGTCGTTTCAAATGAAATAAATTCTTGTTTGCAATGCAGAAAAGCCTTTCTTTAATGTGTTAGATATTTTCTGCTCGGCAAGTGAATTTAGAGCTGCTCTTTCCCTACTGCTTAATTTAGCGTTTCTATGAATAGTGGCTCTGTAACAGTGCTAGTAAGACAATGAAGACCATGCGTGTCCACATATAATGAAAAGCTTTTTTCTCTGTAAGAAAAACTCAATTTATGCAAAGTTAAGACAAAAGATTGCCAATATGAAAGCAGTTCTTTTCAAATGAAATGAAGTTTTATTTCCAATGCAGAAAGGCGTTTCTTTAATGTGTTAGTTATTGTATATTATGCAAGCAAACTTAGAGCTGCTATGCAAAGACAGCTTAGTTTGGCATTTCTATGAACAGCGACTCTGTGTTAGTGCTCCTGAGAGAATGAAGTGAACCTGTGTCCACATTCCTGAAATGCTTCTTTCCCTGTAAGAGAAATTCAGTTTATGAAATGTTCAGACAAAAGCTTGCCAATATGAAAGCAGTTCTTTTCAAATGAAATGAAGTTTTATTTCCAATGCAGAAAGGCGTTTCCTTAATGTGTTAGTTATTGTATATTATGCAAGCAAACTTAGAGCTGCTATGCAAACACAGCTTAGTTTAGCGTTTCTATAAACAATGACATTGTGTGATTGCTCCTGAGAGAAAGAAGAGAACGCGGGTCCACGGATTCTGAAAAGCTTCTTTCCCTGGAAGAGAAATTCATTTTATGCAGAGTTAAGGTAAAAGATTGCCAATATGAAAGCAGTTCTTTTCGAATGAAATGAAGTTTTGTTTCCAATCCAGAAAGGCGTTTCTTTAATGTTTTAGTTATCGTATATTACACAAGCAAACTTAGAGCTGCTATGCAAAGACAGCTTAGTTTAGTGTTTTTATGAACAGCGACTCTGTGTCAGTGCTCCTGAGAGAATGAAGAGAACCTGTGTCCACATATGCTGAAAAGCTTCTTTCCCTGTAAGAGAAATTCATTTCTTGCATTGTTAAGACAACAGCTTGCCAATATGAAAGATGTTCCTTTTAAATGAAATAAAGTCTTGTTTGTACTGCAGAAAGGCTTGTCTTTAATGTTTTAGATATTGTATACTACGCAGGCAAACTTAGAGCTGCTAGGCAAAGACAGCTTAGTTTAGCGTTTCTATGAACAGTGTCACTGTGTCAGTTCTCCTGAGAGGACGCATAGAACGCTGGTTCATATATATGCCAAAAAGCTTCTTTCCCTGTAAGAGAAATTCAGATTAAGCAATGTGGCAGAAAGACAAGACAAAAGCTTGCCAATATGAAACATGCGCGTTTTACATAAAATAAATTCTTGTTTGTAATGCAGAAAAGCTTGTCTTTAATGTGTTAGATGTTTTCTGCTCCGCAAGTGAATTTAGAACTGCTATGCCCAGATAGATTAGTTTAGCGAGTCTATGAACAGTGACACTGTGTCAGTGATCCTGAGAGGATGAAGAGAACGTGTGTCCACATATGCCGAAAAGCTTCTTTCCCTGTAAGAGAAATTCAGTTTATGAAATGTTAAGACAAAAGCTTGCCAATATGAAAGACCGTCGTTTCAAATGAAATAAATTCTTGTTTGCAATGCAGAAAAGCCTTTCTTTAATGTGTTAGATATTTTCTGCTCGGCAAGTGAATTTAGAGCTGCTCTTTCCCTACTGCTTAATTTAGCGTTTCTATGAATAGTGGCTCTGTAACAGTGCTAGTAAGACAATGAAGAGCATGCGTGTCCACATATAATGAAAAGCTTTTTTCTCTGTAAGAAAAACTCAATTTATGCAAAGTTAAGACAAAAGATTGCCAATATGAAAGCAGTTCTTTTCAAATGAAATGAAGTTTTATTTCCAATGCAGAAAGGCGTTTCTTTAATGTGTTAGTTATTGTATATTATGCAAGCAAACTTAGAGCTGCTATGCAAAGACAGCTTAGTTTGGCATTTCTATGAACAGCGACTCTGTGTTAGTGCTCCTGAGAGAATGAAGTGAACCTGTGTCCACATTCCTGAAAAGCTTCTTTCCCTGTAAGAGAAATTCAGTTTATGAAATGTTAAGACAAAAGCTTGCCAATATGAAAGACCCTCGTGTCAAATGAAATAAATTCTTGTTTGCAATGAAGAAAAGCCTTTCTTTAATGTGTTAGATATTTTCTGCTCGGCAAGTGAATTTAGAGCTGCTCTTTCCTTACTGCTTAATTTAGCGTTTCTATGAACAGTGGCACTGTAACAGTGCTACTAAGACAGTGAAGAGCATGCGTGTCCACATATAATGAAAAGCTTTTTTCTCTGTAAGGAAAACTCAATTTATGCAAAGTTAAGACAAAAGATTGCTAATATGAAAGCAGTTCTTTTCAAATGAAATGAAGTTTTATGTCCAATGCAGAAAGGCGTTTCTTTAATGTGTTAGTTATTGTATATTATGCAAGCAAACTTAGAGCTGCTATGCAAACACAGCTTAGTTTAGCGTTTCTATAAACAATGACATTGTGTGATTGCTCCTGAGAGAAAGACGAGAACGCGGGTCCACGGATTCTGAAAAGCTTCTTTCCCTGTAAGAGAAATTCATTTTTTGCATTGTTAAGACAACAGCTTGCCAATATGAAAGATGTTCCTTTTAAATGAAATAAAGTCTTGTTTGTACTGCAGAAAGGCGTGTCTTTAATGTTTTAGATATTGTATACTACGCAGGCAAACTTAGAGCTGCTAGGCAAAGACAGCTTAGTTTAGCGTTTCTATGAACAGTGTCACTGTGTCAGTTCTCCTGAGAGGACGCATAGAACGCTGGTTCATATATATGCCAAAAAGCTTCTTTCCCTGTAAGAGAAATTCAGATTAAGCAATGTGGCAGAAAGACAAGACAAAAGCTTGCCAATATGAAACATGCGCGTTTTACATAAAATAAATTCTTGTTTGTAATGCAGAAAAGCTTGTCTTTAATGTGTTAGATGTTTTCTGCTCCGCAAGTGAATTTAGAACTGCTATGCCCAGATAGATTAGTTTAGCGAGTCTATGAACAAGTGACACTGTGTCAGTGATCCTGAGAGGATGAAGAGAACGTGTGTCCACATATGCCGAAAAACTTCTTTCCCTGTAAGAGAAATTCAGTTTATGAAATGTTAAGACAAAAGCTTGCCAATATGAAAGACCGTCGTTTCAAATGAAATAAATTCTTGTTTGCAATGCAGAAAAGCCTTTCTTTAATGTGTTAGATATTTTCTGCTCGGCAAGTGAATTTAGAGCTGCTCTTTCCCTACTGCTTAATTTAGCGTTTCTATGAATAGTGGCTCTGTAACAGTGCTAGTAAGACAATGAAGAGCATGCGTGTTCACATATAATGAAAAGCTTTTTTCTCTGTAAGAAAAACTCAATTTATGCAAAGTTAAGACAAATGATTGCTAATATGAAAGCAGTTCTTTTCAAATGAAATGAAGTTTTATTTCCAATGCAGAAAGGCGTTTCTTTAATGTGTTAGATATTGTATATTACACAAGCAAACTTAGAGCTGCTATGCAAAGACAGCTTAGTTTAGTGTTTTTATGAACAGCGACTCTGTGTCAGTACTCCTGAGAGAATGAAGAGAACCTGTGTCCACATGTGCTGAAAAGCTTCTTTCCCTGTAAGAGAAATTCATTTTTTGCATTGTTAAGACAACAGCTTGCCAATATGAAAGATGTTCCTTTTAAATGAAATAAAGTCTTGTTTGTACTGCAGAAAGGCGTGTCTTTAATGTTTTAGATATTGTATACTACGCAGGCAAACTTAGAGCTGCTAGGCAAAGACAGCTTAGTTTAGCGTTTCTATGAACAGTGTCACTGTGTCAGTTCTCCTGAGAGGACGCATAGAACGCTGGTTCATATATATGCCAAAAAGCTTCTTTCCCTGTAAGAGAAATTCAGTTTATGAAATGTTAAGACAAAAGCTTGCCAATATGAAAGACCGTCGTTTCAAATGAAATAAATTCTTGTTTGCAATGCAGAAAAGCCTTTCTTTAATGTGTTAGATATTTTCTGCTCGGCAAGTGAATTTAGAGCTGCTCTTTCCCTACTGCTTAATTTAGCGTTTCTATGAATAGTGGCTCTGTAACAGTGCTAGTAAGACAATGAAGACCATGCGTGTCCACATATAATGAAAAGCTTTTTTCTCTGTAAGAAAAACTCAATTTATGCAAAGTTAAGACAAAAGATTGCCAATATGAAAGCAGTTCTTTTCAAATGAAATGAAGTTTTATTTCCAATGCAGAAAGGCGTTTCTTTAATGTGTTAGTTATTGTATATTATGCAAGCAAACTTAGAGCTGCTATGCAAAGACAGCTTAGTTTGGCATTTCTATGAACAGCGACTCTGTGTTAGTGCTCCTGAGAGAATGAAGTGAACCTGTGTCCACATTCCTGAAATGCTTCTTTCCCTGTAAGAGAAATTCAGTTTATGAAATGTTCAGACAAAAGCTTGCCAATATGAAAGCAGTTCTTTTCAAATGAAATGAAGTTTTATTTCCAATGCAGAAAGGCGTTTCCTTAATGTGTTAGTTATTGTATATTATGCAAGCAAACTTAGAGCTGCTATGCAAACACAGCTTAGTTTAGCGTTTCTATAAACAATGACATTGTGTGATTGCTCCTGAGAGAAAGAAGAGAACGCGGGTCCACGGATTCTGAAAAGCTTCTTTCCCTGGAAGAGAAATTCATTTTATGCAGAGTTAAGGTAAAAGATTGCCAATATGAAAGCAGTTCTTTTCGAATGAAATGAAGTTTTGTTTCCAATCCAGAAAGGCGTTTCTTTAATGTTTTAGTTATCGTATATTACACAAGCAAACTTAGAGCTGCTATGCAAAGACAGCTTAGTTTAGTGTTTTTATGAACAGCGACTCTGTGTCAGTACTCCTGAGAGAATGAAGAGAACCTGTGTCCACATATGCTGAAAAGCTTCTTTCCCTGTAAGAGAAATTCATTTCTTGCATTGTTAAGACAACAGCTTGCCAATATGAAAGATGTTCCTTTTAAATGAAATAAAGTCTTGTTTGTACTGCAGAAAGGCTTGTCTTTAATGTTTTAGATATTGTATACTACGCAGGCAAACTTAGAGCTGCTAGGCAAAGACAGCTTAGTTTAGCGTTTCTATGAACAGTGTCACTGTGTCAGTTCTCCTGAGAGGACGCATAGAACGCTGGTTCATATATATATGCCAAAAAGCTTCTTTCCCTGTAAGAGAAATTCAGATTAAGCAATGTGGCAGAAAGACAAGACAAAAGCTTGCCAATATGAAACATGCGCGTTTTACATAAAATAAATTCTTGTTTGTAATGCAGAAAAGCTTGTCTTTAATGTGTTAGATGTTTTCTGCTCCGCAAGTGAATTTAGAACTGCTATGCCCAGATAGATTAGTTTAGCGAGTCTATGAACAGTGACACTGTGTCAGTGATCCTGAGAGGATGAAGAGAACGTGTGTCCACATATGCCGAAAAGCTTCTTTCCCTGTAAGAGAAATTCAGTTTATGAAATGTTAAGACAAAAGCTTGCCAATATGAAAGACCGTCGTTTCAAATGAAATAAATTCTTGTTTGCAATGCAGAAAAGCCTTTCTTTAATGTGTTAGATATTTTCTGCTCGGCAAGTGAATTTAGAGCTGCTCTTTCCCTACTGCTTAATTTAGCGTTTCTATGAATAGTGGCTCTGTAACAGTGCTAGTAAGACAATGAAGAGCATGCGTGTCCACATATAATGAAAAGCTTTTTTCTCTGTAAGAAAAACTCAATTTATGCAAAGTTAAGACAAAAGATTGCCAATATGAAAGCAGTTCTTTTCAAATGAAATGAAGTTTTATTTCCAATGCAGAAAGGCATTTCTTTAATGTGTTAGTTATTGTATATTATGCAAGCAAACTTAGAGCTGCTATGCAAAGACAGCTTAGTTTGGCATTTCTATGAACAGCGACTCTGTGTTAGTGCTCCTGAGAGAATGAAGTGAACCTGTGTCCACATTCCTGAAATGCTTCTTTCCCTGTAAGAGAAATTCAGTTTATGAAATGTTAAGACAAAAGCTTGCCAATATGAAAGACCCTCGTGTCAAATGAAATAAATTCTTGTTTGCAATGAAGAAAAGCCTTTCTTTAATGTGTTAGATATTTTCTGCTCGGCAAGTGAATTTAGAGCTGCTCTTTCCTTACTGCTTAATTTAGCGTTTCTATGAACAGTGGCACTGTAACAGTGCTACTAAGACAATGAAGAGCATGCGTGTCCACATATAATGAAAAGCTTTTTTCTCTGTAAGAAAAACTCAATTTATGCAAAGTTAAGACAAATGATTGCTAATATGAAAGCAGTTCTTTTCAAATGAAATGAAGTTTTATTTCCAATGCAGAAAGGCGTTTCTTTAATGTGTTAGATATTGTATATTATGCAAGCAAACTTAGAGCTGCTATGCAAACACAGCTTAGTTTAGCGTTTCTATAAACAATGACATTGTGTGATTGCTCCTGAGAGAAAGAAGAGAACGCGGGTCCACGGATTCTGAAAAGCTTCTTTCCCTGGAAGAGAAATTCATTTTATGCAGAGTTAAGGCAAAAGATTGCCAATATGAAAGCAGTTCTTTTCGAATGAAATGAAGTTTTGTTTCCAATGCAGAAAGGCGTTTCTTTAATGTTTTAGTTATCGTATATTACACAAGCAAACTTAGAGCTGGTATGCAAAGACAGCTTAGTTTAGTGTTTTTATGAACAGCGACTCTGTGTCAGTACTCCTGAGAGAATGAAGAGAACCTGTGTCCACATATGCTGAAAAGCTTCTTTCCCTGTAAGAGAAATTCATTTTTTGCATTGTTAAGAAAACAGCTTGCCAATATGAAAGATGTTCCTTTTAAATGAAATAAAGTCTTGTTTGTACTGCAGAAAGGCGTGTCTTTAATGTTTTAGATATTGTATACTACGCAGGCAAACTTAGAGCTGCTAGGCAAAGACAGCTTAGTTTAGCGTTTCTATGAACAGTGTCACTGTGTCAGTTCTCCTGAGAGGACGCATAGAACGCTGGTTCATATATATGCCAAAAAGCTTCTTTCCCTGTAAGAGAAATTCAGATTAAGCAATGTGGCAGAAAGACAAGACAAAAGCTTGCCAATATGAAACATGCGCGTTTTACATAAAATAAATTCTTGTTTGTAATGCAGAAAAGCTTGTCTTTAATGTGTTAGATGTTTTCTGCTCCGCAAGTGAATTTAGAACTGCTATGCCCAGATAGATTAGTTTAGCGAGTCTATGAACAAGTGACACTGTGTCAGTGATCCTGAGAGGATGAAGAGAACGTGTGTCCACATATGCCGAAAAACTTCTTTCCCTGTAAGAGAAATTCAGTTTATGAAATGTTAAGACAAAAGCTTGCCAATATAAAAGACCGTCGTTTCAAATGAAATAAATTCTTGTTTGCAATGCAGAAAAGCCTTTCTTTAATGTGTTAGATATTTTCTGCTCGGCAAGTGAATTTAGAGCTGCTCTTTCCCTACTGCTTAATTTAGCGTTTCTATGAATAGTGGCTCTGTAACAGTGCTAGTAAGACAATGAAGAGCATGCGTGTCCACATATAATGAAAAGCTTTTTTCTCTGTAAGAAAAACTCAATTTATGCAAAGTTAAGACAAAAGATTGCCAATATGAAAGCAGTTCTTTTCAAATGAAATGAAGTTTTATTTCCAATGCAGAAAGGCGTTTCTTTAATGTGTTAGTTATTGTATATTATGCAAGCAAACTTAGAGCTGCTATGCAAAGACAGCTTAGTTTGGCATTTCTATGAACAGCGACTCTGTGTTAGTGCTCCTGAGAGAATGAAGTGAACCTGTGTCCACATTCCTGAAAAGCTTCTTTCCCTGTAAGAGAAATTCAGTTTATGAAATGTTAAGACAAAAGCTTGCCAATATGAAAGACCCTCGTGTCAAATGAAATAAATTCTTGTTTGCAATGAAGAAAAGCCTTTCTTTAATGTGTTAGATATTTTCTGCTCGGCAAGTGAATTTAGAGCTGCTCTTTCCTTACTGCTTAATTTAGCGTTTCTATGAACAGTGGCACTGTAACAGTGCTACTAAGACAATGAAGAGCATGCGTGTCCACATATAATGAAAAGCTTTTTTCTCTGTAAGAAAAACTCAATTTATGCAAAGTTAAGACAAATGATTGCTAATATGAAAGCAGTTCTTTTCAAATGAAATGAAGTTTTATTTCCAATGCAGAAAGGCGTTTCTTTAATGTGTTAGATATTGTATATTATGCAAGCAAACTTAGAGCTGCTATGCAAACACAGCTTAGTTTAGCGTTTCTATAAACAATGACATTGTGTGATTGCTCCTGAGAGAAAGAAGAGAACGCGGGTCCACGGATTCTGAAAAGCTTCTTTCCCTGGAAGAGAAATTCATTTTATGCAGAGTTAAGGCAAAAGATTGCCAATATGAAAGCAGTTCTTTTCGAATGAAATGAAGTTTTGTTTCCAATGCAGAAAGGCGTTTCTTTAATGTTTTAGTTATCGTATATTACACAAGCAAACTTAGAGCTGCTATGCAAAGACAGCTTAGTTTAGTGTTTTTATGAACAGCGACTCTGTGTCAGTACTCCTGAGAGACTGAAGAGAACCTGTGTCCACATGTGCTGAAAAGCTTCTTTCCCTGTAAGAGAAATTCATTTTTTGCATTGTTAAGACAACAGCTTGCCAATATGAAAGATGTTCCTTTTAAATGAAATAAAGTCTTGTTTGTACTGCAGAAAGGCGTGTCTTTAATGTTTTAGATATTGTATACTACGCAGGCAAACTTAGAGCTGCTAGGCAAAGACAGCTTAGTTTAGCGTTTCTATGAACAGTGTCACTGTGTCAGTTCTCCTGAGAGGACGCATAGAACGCTGGTTCATATATATGCCAAAAAGCTTCTTTCCCTGTAAGAGAAATTCAGTTTATGAAATGTTAAGACAAAAGCTTGCCAATATGAAAGACCGTCGTTTCAAATGAAATAAATTCTTGTTTGCAATGCAGAAAAGCCTTTCTTTAATGTGTTAGATATTTTCTGCTCCGCAAGTGAATTTAGAGCTGCTCTTTCCCTACTGCTTAATTTAGCGTTTCTATGAATAGTGGCTCTGTAACAGTGCTAGTAAGACAATGAAGAGCATGTGTGTCGACATATAATGAAAAGCTTTTTTCTCTGTAAGAAAAACTCAATTTATGCAAAGTTAAGACAAAAGATTGCCAATATGAAAGCAGTTCTTTTCAAATGAAATGAAGTTTTATTTCCAATGCAGAAAGGCGTTTCTTTAATGTGTTAGTTATTGTATATTATGCAAGCAAACTTAGAGCTGCTATGCAAAGACAGCTTAGTTTGGCATTTCTATGAACAAGTGACACTGTGTCAGTGATCCTGAGAGGATGAAGAGAACGTGTGTCCACATATGCCGAAAAGCTTCTTTCCCTGTAAGAGAAATTCAGTTTATGAAATGTTAAGACAAAAGCTTGCCAATATGAAAGACCGTCGTTTCAAATGAAATAAATTCTTGTTTGCAATGCAGAAAAGCCTTTCTTTAATGTGTTAGATATTTTCTGCTCGGCAAGTGAATTTAGAGCTGCTCTTTCCCTACTGCTTAATTTAGCGTTTCTATGAATAGTGGCTCTGTAACAGTGCTAGTAAGACAATGAAGACCATGCGTGTCCACATATAATGAAAAGCTTTTTTCTCTGTAAGAAAAACTCAATTTATGCAAAGTTAAGACAAAAGATTGCCAATATGAAAGCAGTTCTTTTCAAATGAAATGAAGTTTTATTTCCAATGCAGAAAGGCGTTTCTTTAATGTGTTAGTTATTGTATATTATGCAAGCAAACTTAGAGCTGCTATGCAAAGACAGCTTAGTTTGGCATTTCTATGAACAGCGACTCTGTGTTAGTGCTCCTGAGAGAATGAAGTGAACCTGTGTCCACATTCCTGAAATGCTTCTTTCCCTGTAAGAGAAATTCAGTTTATGAAATGTTCAGACAAAAGCTTGCCAATATGAAAGCAGTTCTTTTCAAATGAAATGAAGTTTTATTTCCAATGCAGAAAGGCGTTTCCTTAATGTGTTAGTTATTGTATATTATGCAAGCAAACTTAGAGCTGCTATGCAAACACAGCTTAGTTTAGCGTTTCTATAAACAATGACATTGTGTGATTGCTCCTGAGAGAAAGAAGAGAACGCGGGTCCACGGATTCTGAAAAGCTTCTTTCCCTGGAAGAGAAATTCATTTTATGCAGAGTTAAGGTAAAAGATTGCCAATATGAAAGCAGTTCTTTTCGAATGAAATGAAGTTTTGTTTCCAATCCAGAAAGGCGTTTCTTTAATGTTTTAGTTATCGTATATTACACAAGCAAACTTAGAGCTGCTATGCAAAGACAGCTTAGTTTAGTGTTTTTATGAACAGCGACTCTGTGTCAGTGCTCCTGAGAGAATGAAGAGAACCTGTGTCCACATATGCTGAAAAGCTTCTTTCCCTGTAAGAGAAATTCATTTCTTGCATTGTTAAGACAACAGCTTGCCAATATGAAAGATGTTCCTTTTAAATGAAATAAAGTCTTGTTTGTACTGCAGAAAGGCTTGTCTTTAATGTTTTAGATATTGTATACTACGCAGGCAAACTTAGAGCTGCTAGGCAAAGACAGCTTAGTTTAGCGTTTCTATGAACAGTGTCACTGTGTCAGTTCTCCTGAGAGGACGCATAGAACGCTGGTTCATATATATATGCCAAAAAGCTTCTTTCCCTGTAAGAGAAATTCAGATTAAGCAATGTGGCAGAAAGACAAGACAAAAGCTTGCCAATATGAAACATGCGCGTTTTACATAAAATAAATTCTTGTTTGTAATGCAGAAAAGCTTGTCTTTAATGTGTTAGATGTTTTCTGCTCCGCAAGTGAATTTAGAACTGCTATGCCCAGATAGATTAGTTTAGCGAGTCTATGAACAGTGACACTGTGTCAGTGATCCTGAGAGGATGAAGAGAACGTGTGTCCACATATGCCGAAAAGCTTCTTTCCCTGTAAGAGAAATTCAGTTTATGAAATGTTAAGACAAAAGCTTGCCAATATGAAAGACCGTCGTTTCAAATGAAATAAATTCTTGTTTGCAATGCAGAAAAGCCTTTCTTTAATGTGTTAGATATTTTCTGCTCGGCAAGTGAATTTAGAGCTGCTCTTTCCCTACTGCTTAATTTAGCGTTTCTATGAATAGTGGCTCTGTAACAGTGCTAGTAAGACAATGAAGAGCATGCGTGTCCACATATAATGAAAAGCTTTTTTCTCTGTAAGAAAAACTCAATTTATGCAAAGTTAAGACAAAAGATTGCCAATATGAAAGCAGTTCTTTTCAAATGAAATGAAGTTTTATTTCCAATGCAGAAAGGCGTTTCTTTAATGTGTTAGTTATTGTATATTATGCAAGCAAACTTAGAGCTGCTATGCAAAGACAGCTTAGTTTGGCATGTCTATGAACAGCGACTCTGTGTTAGTGCTCCTGAGAGAATGAAGTGAACCTGTGTCCACATTCCTGAAATGCTTCTTTCCCTGTAAGAGAAATTCAGTTTATGAAATGTTAAGACAAAAGCTTGCCAATATGAAAGACCCTCGTGTCAAATGAAATAAATTCTTGTTTGCAATGAAGAAAAGCCTTTCTTTAATGTGTTAGATATTTTCTGCTCGGCAAGTGAATTTAGAGCTGCTCTTTCCTTACTGCTTAATTTAGCGTTTCTATGAACAGTGGCACTGTAACAGTGCTACTAAGACAATGAAGAGCATGCGTGTCCACATATAATGAAAAGCTTTTTTCTCTGTAAGAAAAACTCAATTTATGCAAAGTTAAGACAAATGATTGCTAATATGAAAGCAGTTCTTTTCAAATGAAATGAAGTTTTATTTCCAATGCAGAAAGGCGTTTCTTTAATGTGTTAGATATTGTATATTATGCAAGCAAACTTAGAGCTGCTATGCAAACACAGCTTAGTTTAGCGTTTCTATAAACAATGACATTGTGTGATTGCTCCTGAGAGAAAGAAGAGAACGCGGGTCCACGGATTCTGAAAAGCTTCTTTCCCTGGAAGAGAAATTCATTTTATGCAGAGTTAAGGCAAAAGATTGCCAATATGAAAGCAGTTCTTTTCGAATGAAATGAAGTTTTGTTTCCAATGCAGAAAGGCGTTTCTTTAATGTTTTAGTTATCGTATATTACACAAGCAAACTTAGAGCTGGTATGCAAAGACAGCTTAGTTTAGTGTTTTTATGAACAGCGACTCTGTGTCAGTACTCCTGAGAGAATGAAGAGAACCTGTGTCCACATATGCTGAAAAGCTTCTTTCCCTGTAAGAGAAATTCATTTTTTGCATTGTTAAGAAAACAGCTTGCCAATATGAAAGATGTTCCTTTTAAATGAAATAAAGTCTTGTTTGTACTGCAGAAAGGCGTGTCTTTAATGTTTTAGATATTGTATACTACGCAGGCAAACTTAGAGCTGCTAGGCAAAGACAGCTTAGTTTAGCGTTTCTATGAACAGTGTCACTGTGTCAGTTCTCCTGAGAGGACGCATAGAACGCTGGTTCATATATATGCCAAAAAGCTTCTTTCCCTGTAAGAGAAATTCAGATTAAGCAATGTGGCAGAAAGACAAGACAAAAGCTTGCCAATATGAAACATGCGCGTTTTACATAAAATAAATTCTTGTTTGTAATGCAGAAAAGCTTGTCTTTAATGTGTTAGATGTTTTCTGCTCCGCAAGTGAATTTAGAACTGCTATGCCCAGATAGATTAGTTTAGCGAGTCTATGAACAAGTGACACTGTGTCAGTGATCCTGAGAGGATGAAGAGAACGTGTGTCCACATATGCCGAAAAACTTCTTTCCCTGTAAGAGAAATTCAGTTTATGAAATGTTAAGACAAAAGCTTGCCAATATGAAAGACCGTCGTTTCAAATGAAATAAATTCTTGTTTGCAATGCAGAAAAGCCTTTCTTTAATGTGTTAGATATTTTCTGCTCGGCAAGTGAATTTAGAGCTGCTCTTTCCCTACTGCTTAATTTAGCGTTTCTATGAATAGTGGCTCTGTAACAGTGCTAGTAAGACAATGAAGAGCATGCGTGTCCACATATAATGAAAAGCTTTTTTCTCTGTAAGAAAAACTCAATTTATGCAAAGTTAAGACAAAAGATTGCCAATATGAAAGCAGTTCTTTTCAAATGAAATGAAGTTTTATTTCCAATGCAGAAAGGCGTTTCTTTAATGTGTTAGTTATTGTATATTATGCAAGCAAACTTAGAGCTGCTATGCAAAGACAGCTTAGTTTGGCATTTCTATGAACAGCGACTCTGTGTTAGTGCTCCTGAGAGAATGAAGTGAACCTGTGTCCACATTCCTGAAAAGCTTCTTTCCCTGTAAGAGAAATTCAGTTTATGAAATGTTAAGACAAAAGCTTGCCAATATGAAAGACCCTCGTGTCAAATGAAATAAATTCTTGTTTGCAATGAAGAAAAGCCTTTCTTTAATGTGTTAGATATTTTCTGCTCGGCAAGTGAATTTAGAGCTGCTCTTTCCTTACTGCTTAATTTAGCGTTTCTATGAACAGTGGCACTGTAACAGTGCTACTAAGACAATGAAGAGCATGCGTGTCCACATATAATGAAAAGCTTTTTTCTCTGTAAGAAAAACTCAATTTATGCAAAGTTAAGACAAATGATTGCTAATATGAAAGCAGTTCTTTTCAAATGAAATGAAGTTTTATTTCCAATGCAGAAAGGCGTTTCTTTAATGTGTTAGATATTGTATATTATGCAAGCAAACTTAGAGCTGCTATGCAAACACAGCTTAGTTTAGCGTTTCTATAAACAATGACATTGTGTGATTGCTCCTGAGAGAAAGAAGAGAACGCGGGTCCACGGATTCTGAAAAGCTTCTTTCCCTGGAAGAGAAATTCATTTTATGCAGAGTTAAGGCAAAAGATTGCCAATATGAAAGCAGTTCTTTTCGAATGAAATGAAGTTTTGTTTCCAATGCAGAAAGGCGTTTCTTTAATGTTTTAGTTATCGTATATTACACAAGCAAACTTAGAGCTGCTATGCAAAGACAGCTTAGTTTAGTGTTTTTATGAACAGCGACTCTGTGTCAGTACTCCTGAGAGACTGAAGAGAACCTGTGTCCACATGTGCTGAAAAGCTTCTTTCCCTGTGAGAGAAATTCATTTTTTGCATTGTTAAGACAACAGCTTGCCAATATGAAAGATGTTCCTTTTAAATGAAATAAAGTCTTGTTTGTACTGCAGAAAGGCGTGTCTTTAATGTTTTAGATATTGTATACTACGCAGGCAAACTTAGAGCTGCTAGGCAAAGACAGCTTAGTTTAGCGTTTCTATGAACAGTGTCACTGTGTCAGTTCTCCTGAGAGGACGCATAGAACGCTGGTTCATATATATGCCAAAAAGCTTCTTTCCCTGTAAGAGAAATTCAGTTTATGAAATGTTAAGACAAAAGCTTGCCAATATGAAAGACCGTCGTTTCAAATGAAATAAATTCTTGTTTGCAATGCAGAAAAGCCTTTCTTTAATGTGTTAGATATTTTCTGCTCCGCAAGTGAATTTAGAGCTGCTCTTTCCCTACTGCTTAATTTAGCGTTTCTATGAATAGTGGCTCTGTAACAGTGCTAGTAAGACAATGAAGAGCATGTGTGTCGACATATAATGAAAAGCTTTTTTCTCTGTAAGAAAAACTCAATTTATGCAAAGTTAAGACAAAAGATTGCCAATATGAAAGCAGTTCTTTTCAAATGAAATGAAGTTTTATTTCCAATGCAGAAAGGCGTTTCTTTAATGTGTTAGTTATTGTATATTATGCAAGCAAACTTAGAGCTGCTATGCAAAGACAGCTTAGTTTGGCATTTCTATGAACAAGTGACACTGTGTCAGTGATCCTGAGAGGATGAAGAGAACGTGTGTCCACATATGCCGAAAAGCTTCTTTCCCTGTAAGAGAAATTCAGTTTATGAAATGTTAAGACAAAAGCTTGCCAATATGAAAGACCGTCGTTTCAAATGAAATAAATTCTTGTTTGCAATGCAGAAAAGCCTTTCTTTAATGTGTTAGATATTTTCTGCTCGGCAAGTGAATTTAGAGCTGCTCTTTCCCTACTGCTTAATTTAGCGTTTCTATGAATAGTGGCTCTGTAACAGTGCTAGTAAGACAATGAAGACCATGCGTGTCCACATATAATGAAAAGCTTTTTTCTCTGTAAGAAAAACTCAATTTATGCAAAGTTAAGACAAAAGATTGCCAATATGAAAGCAGTTCTTTTCAAATGAAATGAAGTTTTATTTCCAATGCAGAAAGGCGTTTCTTTAATGTGTTAGTTATTGTATATTATGCAAGCAAACTTAGAGCTGCTATGCAAAGACAGCTTAGTTTGGCATTTCTATGAACAGCGACTCTGTGTTAGTGCTCCTGAGAGAATGAAGTGAACCTGTGTCCACATTCCTGAAATGCTTCTTTCCCTGTAAGAGAAATTCAGTTTATGAAATGTTCAGACAAAAGCTTGCCAATATGAAAGCAGTTCTTTTCAAATGAAATGAAGTTTTATTTCCAATGCAGAAAGGCGTTTCCTTAATGTGTTAGTTATTGTATATTATGCAAGCAAACTTAGAGCTGCTATGCAAACACAGCTTAGTTTAGCGTTTCTATAAACAATGACATTGTGTGATTGCTCCTGAGAGAAAGAAGAGAACGCGGGTCCACGGATTCTGAAAAGCTTCTTTCCCTGGAAGAGAAATTCATTTTATGCAGAGTTAAGGTAAAAGATTGCCAATATGAAAGCAGTTCTTTTCGAATGAAATGAAGTTTTGTTTCCAATCCAGAAAGGCGTTTCTTTAATGTTTTAGTTATCGTATATTACACAAGCAAACTTAGAGCTGCTATGCAAAGACAGCTTAGTTTAGTGTTTTTATGAACAGCGACTCTGTGTCAGTGCTCCTGAGAGAATGAAGAGAACCTGTGTCCACATATGCTGAAAAGCTTCTTTCCCTGTAAGAGAAATTCATTTCTTGCATTGTTAAGACATCAGCTTGCCAATATGAAAGATGTTCCTTTTAAATGAAATAAAGTCTTGTTTGTACTGCAGAAAGGCTTGTCTTTAATGTTTTAGATATTGTATACTACGCAGGCAAACTTAGAGCTGCTAGGCAAAGACAGCTTAGTTTAGCGTTTCTATGAACAGTGTCACTGTGTCAGTTCTCCTGAGAGGACGCATAGAACGCTGGTTCATATATATGCCAAAAAGCTTCTTTCCCTGTAAGAGAAATTCAGATTAAGCAATGTGGCAGAAAGACAAGACAAAAGCTTGCCAATATGAAACATGCGCGTTTTACATAAAATAAATTCTTGTTTGTAATGCAGAAAAGCTTGTCTTTAATGTGTTAGATGTTTTCTGCTCCGCAAGTGAATTTAGAACTGCTATGCCCAGATAGATTAGTTTAGCGAGTCTATGAACAGTGACACTGTGTCAGTGATCCTGAGAGGATGAAGAGAACGTGTGTCCACATATGCCGAAAAGCTTCTTTCCCTGTAAGAGAAATTCAGTTTATGAAATGTTAAGACAAAAGCTTGCCAATATGAAAGACCGTCGTTTCAAATGAAATAAATTCTTGTTTGCAATGCAGAAAAGCCTTTCTTTAATGTGTTAGATATTTTCTGCTCGGCAAGTGAATTTAGAGCTGCTCTTTCCCTACTGCTTAATTTAGCGTTTCTATGAATAGTGGCTCTGTAACAGTGCTAGTAAGACAATGAAGAGCATGCGTGTCCACATATAATGAAAAGCTTTTTTCTCTGTAAGAAAAACTCAATTTATGCAAAGTTAAGACAAAAGATTGCCAATATGAAAGCAGTTCTTTTCAAATGAAATGAAGTTTTATTTCCAATGCAGAAAGGCGTTTCTTTAATGTGTTAGTTATTGTATATTATGCAAGCAAACTTAGAGCTGCTATGCAAAGACAGCTTAGTTTGGCATTTCTATGAACAGCGACTCTGTGTTAGTGCTCCTGAGAGAATGAAGTGAACCTGTGTCCACATTCCTGAAATGCTTCTTTCCCTGTAAGAGAAATTCAGTTTATGAAATGTTAAGACAAAAGCTTGCCAATATGAAAGACCCTCGTGTCAAATGAAATAAATTCTTGTTTGCAATGAAGAAAAGCCTTTCTTTAATGTGTTAGATATTTTCTGCTCGGCAAGTGAATTTAGAGCTGCTCTTTCCTTACTGCTTAATTTAGCGTTTCTATGAACAGTGGCACTGTAACAGTGCTACTAAGACAATGAAGAGCATGCGTGTCCACATATAATGAAAAGCTTTTTTCTCTGTAAGAAAAACTCAATTTATGCAAAGTTAAGACAAATGATTGCTAATATGAAAGCAGTTCTTTTCAAATGAAATGAAGTTTTATTTCCAATGCAGAAAGGCGTTTCTTTAATGTGTTAGATATTGTATATTATGCAAGCAAACTTAGAGCTGCTATGCAAACACAGCTTAGTTTAGCGTTTCTATAAACAATGACATTGTGTGATTGCTCCTGAGAGAAAGAAGAGAACGCGGGTCCACGGATTCTGAAAAGCTTCTTTCCCTGGAAGAGAAATTCATTTTATGCAGAGTTAAGGCAAAAGATTGCCAATATGAAAGCAGTTCTTTTCGAATGAAATGAAGTTTTGTTTCCAATGCAGAAAGGCGTTTCTTTAATGTTTTAGTTATCGTATATTACACAAGCAAACTTAGAGCTGGTATGCAAAGACAGCTTAGTTTAGTGTTTTTATGAACAGCGACTCTGTGTCAGTACTCCTGAGAGAATGAAGAGAACCTGTGTCCACATATGCTGAAAAGCTTCTTTCCCTGTAAGAGAAATTCATTTTTTGCATTGTTAAGAAAACAGCTTGCCAATATGAAAGATGTTCCTTTTAAATGAAATAAAGTCTTGTTTGTACTGCAGAAAGGCGTGTCTTTAATGTTTTAGATATTGTATACTACGCAGGCAAACTTAGAGCTGCTAGGCAAAGACAGCTTAGTTTAGCGTTTCTATGAACAGTGTCACTGTGTCAGTTCTCCTGAGAGGACGCATAGAACGCTGGTTCATATATATGCCAAAAAGCTTCTTTCCCTGTAAGAGAAATTCAGATTAAGCAATGTGGCAGAAAGACAAGACAAAAGCTTGCCAATATGAAACATGCGCGTTTTACATAAAATAAATTCTTGTTTGTAATGCAGAAAAGCTTGTCTTTAATGTGTTAGATGTTTTCTGCTCCGCAAGTGAATTTAGAACTGCTATGCCCAGATAGATTAGTTTAGCGAGTCTATGAACAAGTGACACTGTGTCAGTGATCCTGAGAGGATGAAGAGAACGTGTGTCCACATATGCCGAAAAACTTCTTTCCCTGTAAGAGAAATTCAGTTTATGAAATGTTAAGACAAAAGCTTGCCAATATGAAAGACCGTCGTTTCAAATGAAATAAATTCTTGTTTGCAATGCAGAAAAGCCTTTCTTTAATGTGTTAGATATTTTCTGCTCGGCAAGTGAATTTAGAGCTGCTCTTTCCCTACTGCTTAATTTAGCGTTTCTATGAATAGTGGCTCTGTAACAGTGCTAGTAAGACAATGAAGAGCATGCGTGTCCACATATAATGAAAAGCTTTTTTCTCTGTAAGAAAAACTCAATTTATGCAAAGTTAAGACAAAAGATTGCCAATATGAAAGCAGTTCTTTTCAAATGAAATGAAGTTTTATTTCCAATGCAGAAAGGCGTTTCTTTAATGTGTTAGTTATTGTATATTATGCAAGCAAACTTAGAGCTGCTATGCAAAGACAGCTTAGTTTGGCATTTCTATGAACAGCGACTCTGTGTTAGTGCTCCTGAGAGAATGAAGTGAACCTGTGTCCACATTCCTGAAAAGCTTCTTTCCCTGTAAGAGAAATTCAGTTTATGAAATGTTAAGACAAAAGCTTGCCAATATGAAAGACCCTCGTGTCAAATGAAATAAATTCTTGTTTGCAATGAAGAAAAGCCTTTCTTTAATGTGTTAGATATTTTCTGCTCGGCAAGTGAATTTAGAGCTGCTCTTTCCTTACTGCTTAATTTAGCGTTTCTATGAACAGTGGCACTGTAACAGTGCTACTAAGACAATGAAGAGCATGCGTGTCCACATATAATGAAAAGCTTTTTTCTCTGTAAGAAAAACTCAATTTATGCAAAGTTAAGACAAATGATTGCTAATATGAAAGCAGTTCTTTTCAAATGAAATGAAGTTTTATTTCCAATGCAGAAAGGCGTTTCTTTAATGTGTTAGATATTGTATATTATGCAAGCAAACTTAGAGCTGCTATGCAAACACAGCTTAGTTTAGCGTTTCTATAAACAATGACATTGTGTGATTGCTCCTGAGAGAAAGAAGAGAACGCGGGTCCACGGATTCTGAAAAGCTTCTTTCCCTGGAAGAGAAATTCATTTTATGCAGAGTTAAGGCAAAAGATTGCCAATATGAAAGCAGTTCTTTTCGAATGAAATGAAGTTTTGTTTCCAATGCAGAAAGGCGTTTCTTTAATGTTTTAGTTATCGTATATTACACAAGCAAACTTAGAGCTGCTATGCAAAGACAGCTTAGTTTAGTGTTTTTATGAACAGCGACTCTGTGTCAGTACTCCTGAGAGACTGAAGAGAACCTGTGTCCACATGTGCTGAAAAGCTTCTTTCCCTGTAAGAGAAATTCATTTTTTGCATTGTTAAGACAACAGCTTGCCAATATGAAAGATGTTCCTTTTAAATGAAATAAAGTCTTGTTTGTACTGCAGAAAGGCGTGTCTTTAATGTTTTAGATATTGTATACTACGCAGGCAAACTTAGAGCTGCTAGGCAAAGACAGCTTAGTTTAGCGTTTCTATGAACAGTGTCACTGTGTCAGTTCTCCTGAGAGGACGCATAGAACGCTGGTTCATATATATGCCAAAAAGCTTCTTTCCCTGTAAGAGAAATTCAGTTTATGAAATGTTAAGACAAAAGCTTGCCAATATGAAAGACCGTCGTTTCAAATGAAATAAATTCTTGTTTGCAATGCAGAAAAGCCTTTCTTTAATGTGTTAGATATTTTCTGCTCCGCAAGTGAATTTAGAGCTGCTCTTTCCCTACTGCTTAATTTAGCGTTTCTATGAATAGTGGCTCTGTAACAGTGCTAGTAAGACAATGAAGAGCATGTGTGTCGACATATAATGAAAAGCTTTTTTCTCTGTAAGAAAAACTCAATTTATGCAAAGTTAAGACAAAAGATTGCCAATATGAAAGCAGTTCTTTTCAAATGAAATGAAGTTTTATTTCCAATGCAGAAAGGCGTTTCTTTAATGTGTTAGTTATTGTATATTATGCAAGCAAACTTAGAGCTGCTATGCAAAGACAGCTTAGTTTGGCATTTCTATGAACAAGTGACACTGTGTCAGTGATCCTGAGAGGATGAAGAGAACGTGTGTCCACATATGCCGAAAAGCTTCTTTCCCTGTAAGAGAAATTCAGTTTATGAAATGTTAAGACAAAAGCTTGCCAATATGAAAGACCGTCGTTTCAAATGAAATAAATTCTTGTTTGCAATGCAGAAAAGCCTTTCTTTAATGTGTTAGATATTTTCTGCTCGGCAAGTGAATTTAGAGCTGCTCTTTCCCTACTGCTTAATTTAGCGTTTCTATGAATAGTGGCTCTGTAACAGTGCTAGTAAGACAATGAAGACCATGCGTGTCCACATATAATGAAAAGCTTTTTTCTCTGTAAGAAAAACTCAATTTATGCAAAGTTAAGACAAAAGATTGCCAATATGAAAGCAGTTCTTTTCAAATGAAATGAAGTTTTATTTCCAATGCAGAAAGGCGTTTCTTTAATGTGTTAGTTATTGTATATTATGCAAGCAAACTTAGAGCTGCTATGCAAAGACAGCTTAGTTTGGCATTTCTATGAACAGCGACTCTGTGTTAGTGCTCCTGAGAGAATGAAGTGAACCTGTGTCCACATTCCTGAAATGCTTCTTTCCCTGTAAGAGAAATTCAGTTTATGAAATGTTCAGACAAAAGCTTGCCAATATGAAAGCAGTTCTTTTCAAATGAAATGAAGTTTTATTTCCAATGCAGAAAGGCGTTTCCTTAATGTGTTAGTTATTGTATATTATGCAAGCAAACTTAGAGCTGCTATGCAAACACAGCTTAGTTTAGCGTTTCTATAAACAATGACATTGTGTGATTGCTCCTGAGAGAAAGAAGAGAACGCGGGTCCACGGATTCTGAAAAGCTTCTTTCCCTGGAAGAGAAATTCATTTTATGCAGAGTTAAGGTAAAAGATTGCCAATATGAAAGCAGTTCTTTTCGAATGAAATGAAGTTTTGTTTCCAATCCAGAAAGGCGTTTCTTTAATGTTTTAGTTATCGTATATTACACAAGCAAACTTAGAGCTGCTATGCAAAGACAGCTTAGTTTAGTGTTTTTATGAACAGCGACTCTGTGTCAGTGCTCCTGAGAGAATGAAGAGAACCTGTGTCCACATATGCTGAAAAGCTTCTTTCCCTGTAAGAGAAATTCATTTCTTGCATTGTTAAGACAACAGCTTGCCAATATGAAAGATGTTCATTTTAAATGAAATAAAGTCTTGTTTGTACTGCAGAAAGGCTTGTCTTTAATGTTTTAGATATTGTATACTACGCAGGCAAACTTAGAGCTGCTAGGCAAAGACAGCTTAGTTTAGCGTTTCTATGAACAGTGTCACTGTGTCAGTTCTCCTGAGAGGACGCATAGAACGCTGGTTCATATATATGCCAAAAAGCTTCTTTCCCTGTAAGAGAAATTCAGTTTATGAAATGTTAAGACAAAAGCTTGCCAATATGAAAGACCGTCGTTTCAAATGAAATAAATTCTTGTTTGCAATGCAGAAAAGCCTTTCTTTAATGTGTTAGATATTTTCTGCTCCGCAAGTGAATTTAGAGCTGCTCTTTCCCTACTGCTTAATTTAGCGTTTCTATGAATAGTGGCTCTGTAACAGTGCTAGTAAGACAATGAAGAGCATGTGTGTCGACATATAATGAAAAGCTTTTTTCTCTGTAAGAAAAACTCAATTTATGCAAAGTTAAGACAAAAGATTGCCAATATGAAAGCAGTTCTTTTCAAATGAAATGAAGTTTTATTTCCAATGCAGAAAGGCGTTTCTTTAATGTGTTAGTTATTGTATATTATGCAAGCAAACTTAGAGCTGCTATGCAAAGACAGCTTAGTTTGGCATTTCTATGAACAAGTGACACTGTGTCAGTGATCCTGAGAGGATGAAGAGAACGTGTGTCCACATATGCCGAAAAACTTCTTTCCCTGTAAGAGAAATTCAGTTTATGAAATGTTAAGACAAAAGCTTGCCAATATGAAAGACCGTCGTTTCAAATGAAATAAATTCTTGTTTGCAATGCAGAAAAGCCTTTCTTTAATGTGTTAGATATTTTCTGCTCGGCAAGTGAATTTAGAGCTGCTCTTTCCCTACTGCTTAATTTAGCGTTTCTATGAATAGTGGCTCTGTAACAGTGCTAGTAAGACAATGAAGAGCATGCGTGTCCACATATAATGAAAAGCTTTTTTCTCTGTAAGAAAAACTCAATTTATGCAAAGTTAAGACAAAAGATTGCCAATATGAAAGCAGTTCTTTTCAAATGAAATGAAGTTTTATTTCCAATGCAGAAAGGCGTTTCTTTAATGTGTTAGTTATTGTATATTATGCAAGCAAACTTAGAGCTGCTATGCAAAGACAGCTTAGTTTGGCATTTCTATGAACAGCGACTCTGTGTTAGTGCTCCTGAGAGAATGAAGTGAACCTGTGTCCACATTCCTGAAAAGCTTCTTTCCCTGTAAGAGAAATTCAGTTTATGAAATGTTAAGACAAAAGCTTGCCAATATGAAAGACCCTCGTGTCAAATGAAATAAATTCTTGTTTGCAATGAAGAAAAGCCTTTCTTTAATGTGTTAGATATTTTCTGCTCGGCAAGTGAATTTAGAGCTGCTCTTTCCTTACTGCTTAATTTAGCGTTTCTATGAACAGTGGCACTGTAACAGTGCTACTAAGACAATGAAGAGCATGCGTGTCCACATATAATGAAAAGCTTTTTTCTCTGTAAGAAAAACTCAATTTATGCAAAGTTAAGACAAATGATTGCTAATATGAAAGCAGTTCTTTTCAAATGAAATGAAGTTTTATTTCCAATGCAGAAAGGCGTTTCTTTAATGTGTTAGATATTGTATATTATGCAAGCAAACTTAGAGCTGCTATGCAAACACAGCTTAGTTTAGCGTTTCTATAAACAATGACATTGTGTGATTGCTCCTGAGAGAAAGAAGAGAACGCGGGTCCACGGATTCTGAAAAGCTTCTTTCCCTGGAAGAGAAATTCATTTTATGCAGAGTTAAGGCAAAAGATTGCCAATATGAAAGCAGTTCTTTTCGAATGAAATGAAGTTTTGTTTCCAATGCAGAAAGGCGTTTCTTTAATGTTTTAGTTATCGTATATTACACAAGCAAACTTAGAGCTGCTATGCAAAGACAGCTTAGTTTAGTGTTTTTATGAACAGCGACTCTGTGTCAGTACTCCTGAGAGAATGAAGAGAACCTGTGTCCACATGTGCTGAAAAGCTTCTTTCCCTGTAAGAGAAATTCATTTTTTGCATTGTTAAGACAACAGCTTGCCAATATGAAAGATGTTCTTTTTAAATGAAATAAAGTCTTGTTTGTACTGCAGAAAGGCGTGTCTTTAATGTTTTAGATATTGTATACTACGCAGGCAAACTTAGAGCTTCTAGGCAAAGACAGCTTAGTTTAGCGTTTCTATGAACAGTGTCACTGTGTCAGTTCTCCTGAGAGGACGCATAGAACGCTGGTTCATATATATGCCAAAAAGCTTCTTTCCCTGTAAGAGAAATTCAGTTTATGAAATGTTAAGACAAAAGCTTGCCAATATGAAAGACCGTCGTTTCAAATGAAATAAATTCTTGTTTGCAATGCAGAAAAGCCTTTCTTTAATGTGTTAGATATTTTCTGCTCCGCAAGTGAATTTAGAGCTGCTCTTTCCCTACTGCTTAATTTAGCGTTTCTATGAATAGTGGCTCTGTAACAGTGCTAGTAAGACAATGAAGAGCATGTGTGTCGACATATAATGAAAAGCTTTTTTCTCTGTAAGAAAAACTCAATTTATGCAAAGTTAAGACAAAAGATTGCCAATATGAAAGCAGTTCTTTTCAAATGAAATGAAGTTTTATTTCCAATGCAGAAAGGCGTTTCTTTAATGTGTTAGTTATTGTATATTATGCAAGCAAACTTAGAGCTGCTATGCAAAGACAGCTTAGTTTGGCATTTCTATGAACAGCGACTCTGTGTTAGTGCTCCTGAGAGAATGAAGTGAACCTGTGTCCACATTCCTGAAATGCTTCTTTCCCTGTAAGAGAAATTCAGTTTATGAAATGTTAAGACAAAAGCTTGCCAATATGAAAGACCCTCTTGTCAAATGAAATAAATTCTTGTTTGCAATGAAGAAAAGCCTTTCTTTAATGTGTTAGATATTTTCTGCTCGGCAAGTGAATTTAGAGCTGCTCTTTCCTTACTGCTTAATTTAGCGTTTCTATGAACAGTGGCACTGTAACAGTGCTACTAAGACAGTGAAGAGCATGCGTGTCCACATATAATGAAAAGCTTTTTTCTCTGTAAGAAAAACTCAATTTATGCAAAGTTAAGACAAAAGATTGCTAATATGAAAGCAGTTCTTTTCAAATGAAATGAAGTTTTATGTCCAATGCAGAAAGGCGTTTCTTTAATGTGTTAGTTATTGTATATTATGCAAGCAAACTTAGAGCTGCTATGCAAACACAGCTTAGTTTAGCGTTTCTATAAACAATGACATTGTGTGATTGCTCCTGAGAGAAAGAAGAGAACGCGGGTCCACGGATTCTGAAAAGCTTCTTTCCCTGGAAGAGAAATTCATTTTATGCAGAGTTAAGGCAAAAGATTGCCAATATGAAAGCAGTTCTTTTCGAATGAAATGAAGTGTTGTTTCCAATGCAGAAAGGCGTTTCTTTAATGTTTTAGTTATCGTATATTACACAAGCAAACTTAGAGCTGCTATGCAAAGACAGCTTAGTTTAGTGTTTTTATGAACAGCGACTCTGTGTCAGTGCTCCTGAGAGAATGAAGAGAACCTGTGTCCACATATGCTGAAAAGCTTCTTTCCCTGTAAGAGAAATTCATTTTTTGCATTGTTAAGACAACAGCTTGCCAATATGAAAGATGTTCCTTTTAAATGAAATAAAGTCTTGTTTGTACTGCAGAAAGGCGTGTCTTTAATGTTTTAGATATTGTATACTACGCAGGCAAACTTAGAGCTGCTAGGCAAAGACAGCTTAGTTTAGCGTTTCTATGAACAGTGTCACTGTGTCAGTTCTCCTGAGAGGATGAAGAGAACGTGTGTCCACATATGCCGAAAAGCTTCTTTCCCTGTAAGAGAAATTCAGATTAAGCAATGTGGCAGAAAGACAAGACAAAAGCTTGCCAATATGAAACATGCGCGTTTTACATAAAATAAATTCTTGTTTGTAATGCAGAAAAGCTTGTCTTTAATGTGTTAGATGTTTTCTGCTCCGCAAGTGAATTTAGATCTGCTATGCCCAGATAGATTAGTTTAGCGAGTCTATGAACAGTGACACTGTGTCAGTGATCCTGAGAGGATGAAGAGAACGTGTGTCCACATATGCCGAAAAGCTTCTTTCCCTGTAAGAGAAATTCAGTTTATGAAATGTTAAGACAAAAGCTTGCCAATATGAAAGACCGTCGTTTCAAATGAAATAAATTCTTGTTTGCAATGCAGAAAAGCCTTTCTTTAATGTGTTAGATATTTTCTGCTCGGCAAGTGAATTTAGAGCTGCTCTTTCCCTACTGCTTAATTTAGCGTTTCTATGAATAGTGGCTCTGTAACAGTGCTAGTAAGACAATGAAGACCATGCGTGTCCACATATAATGAAAAGCTTTTTTCTCTGTAAGAAAAACTCAATTTATGCAAAGTTAAGACAAAAGATTGCCAATATGAAAGCAGTTCTTTTCAAATGAAATGAAGTTTTATTTCCAATGCAGAAAGGCGTTTCTTTAATGTGTTAGTTATTGTATATTATGCAAGCAAACTTAGAGCTGCTATGCAAAGACAGCTTACTTTGGCATTTCTATGAACAGCGACTCTGTGTTAGTGCTCCTGAGAGAATGAAGTGAACCTGTGTCCACATTCCTGAAATGCTTCTTTCCCTGTAAGAGAAATTCAGTTTATGAAATGTTCAGACAAAAGCTTGCCAATATGAAAGCAGTTCTTTTCAAATGAAATGAAGTTTTATTTCCAATGCAGAAAGGCGTTTCCTTAATGTGTTAGTTATTGTATATTATGCAAGCAAACTTAGAGCTGCTATGCAAACACAGCTTAGTTTAGCGTTTCTATAAACAATGACATTGTGTGATTGCTCCTGAGAGAAAGAAGAGAACGCGGGTCCACGGATTCTGAAAAGCTTCTTTCCCTGGAAGAGAAATTCATTTTATGCAGAGTTAAGGTAAAAGATTGCCAATATGAAAGCAGTTCTTTTCGAATGAAATGAAGTTTTGTTTCCAATCCAGAAAGGCGTTTCTTTAATGTTTTAGTTATCGTATATTACACAAGCAAACTTAGAGCTGCTATGCAAAGACAGCTTAGTTTAGTGTTTTTATGAACAGCGACTCTGTGTCAGTGCTCCTGAGAGAATGAAGAGAACCTGTGTCCACATATGCTGAAAAGCTTCTTTCCCTGTAAGAGAAATTCATTTCTTGCATTGTTAAGACAACAGCTTGCCAATATGAAAGATGTTCCTTTTAAATGAAATAAAGTCTTGTTTGTACTGCAGAAAGGCTTGTCTTTAATGTTTTAGATATTGTATACTACGCAGGCAAACTTAGAGCTGCTAGGCAAAGACAGCTTAGTTTAGCGTTTCTATGAACAGTGTCACTGTGTCAGTTCTCCTGAGAGGACGCATAGAACGCTGGTTCATATATATGCCAAAAAGCTTCTTTCCCTGTAAGAGAAATTCAGATTAAGCAATGTGGCAGAAAGACAAGACAAAAGCTTGCCAATATGAAACATGCGCGTTTTACATAAAATAAATTCTTGTTTGTAATGCAGAAAAGCTTGTCTTTAATGTGTTAGATGTTTTCTGCTCCGCAAGTGAATTTAGAACTGCTATGCCCAGATAGATTAGTTTAGCGAGTCTATGAACAGTGACACTGTGTCAGTGATCCTGAGAGGATGAAGAGAACGTGTGTCCACATATGCCGAAAAGCTTCTTTCCCTGTAAGAGAAATTCAGTTTATGAAATGTTAAGACAAAAGCTTGCCAATATGAAAGACCGTCGTTTCAAATGAAATAAATTCTTGTTTGCAATGCAGAAAAGCCTTTCTTTAATGTGTTAGATATTTTCTGCTCGGCAAGTGAATTTAGAGCTGCTCTTTCCCTACTGCTTAATTTAGCGTTTCTATGAATAGTGGCTCTGTAACAGTGCTAGTAAGACAATGAAGAGCATGCGTGTCCACATATAATGAAAAGCTTTTTTCTCTGTAAGAAAAACTCAATTTATGCAAAGTTAAGACAAAAGATTGCCAATATGAAAGCAGTTGTTTTCAAATGAAATGAAGTTTTATTTCCAATGCAGAAAGGCGTTTCTTTAATGTGTTAGTTATTGTATATTATGCAAGCAAACTTAGAGCTGCTATGCAAAGACAGCTTAGTTTGGCATTTCTATGAACAGCGACTCTGTGTTAGTGCTCCTGAGAGAATGAAGTGAACCTGTGTCCACATTCCTGAAATGCTTCTTTCCCTGTAAGAGAAATTCAGTTTATGAAATGTTAAGACAAAAGCTTGCCAATATGAAAGACCCTCGTGTCAAATGAAATAAATTCTTGTTTGCAATGAAGAAAAGCCTTTCTTTAATGTGTTAGATATTTTCTGCTCGGCAAGTGAATTTAGAGCTGCTCTTTCCTTACTGCTTAATTTAGCGTTTCTATGAACAGTGGCACTGTAACAGTGCTACTAAGACAATGAAGAGCATGCGTGTCCACATATAATGAAAAGCTTTTTTCTCTGTAAGAAAAACTCAATTTATGCAAAGTTAAGACAAATGATTGCTAATATGAAAGCAGTTCTTTTCAAATGAAATGAAGTTTTATTTCCAATGCAGAAAGGCGTTTCTTTAATGTGTTAGATATTGTATATTATGCAAGCAAACTTAGAGCTGCTATGCAAACACAGCTTAGTTTAGCGTTTCTATAAACAATGACATTGTGTGATTGCTCCTGAGAGAAAGAAGAGAACGCGGGTCCACGGATTCTGAAAAGCTTCTTTCCCTGGAAGAGAAATTCATTTTATGCAGAGTTAAGGCAAAAGATTGCCAATATGAAAGCAGTTCTTTTCGAATGAAATGAAGTTTTGTTTCCAATGCAGAAAGGCGTTTCTTTAATGTTTTAGTTATCGTATATTACACAAGCAAACTTAGAGCTGGTATGCAAAGACAGCTTAGTTTAGTGTTTTTATGAACAGCGACTCTGTGTCAGTACTCCTGAGAGAATGAAGAGAACCTGTGTCCACATATGCTGAAAAGCTTCTTTCCCTGTAAGAGAAATTCATTTTTTGCATTGTTAAGAAAACAGCTTGCCAATATGAAAGATGTTCCTTTTAAATGAAATAAAGTCTTGTTTGTACTGCAGAAAGGCGTGTCTTTAATGTTTTAGATATTGTATACTACGCAGGCAAACTTAGAGCTGCTAGGCAAAGACAGCTTAGTTTAGCGTTTCTATGAACAGTGTCACTGTGTCAGTTCTCCTGAGAGGACGCATAGAACGCTGGTTCATATATATGCCAAAAAGCTTCTTTCCCTGTAAGAGAAATTCAGATTAAGCAATGTGGCAGAAAGACAAGACAAAAGCTTGCCAATATGAAACATGCGCGTTTTACATAAAATAAATTCTTGTTTGTAATGCAGAAAAGCTTGTCTTTAATGTGTTAGATGTTTTCTGCTCCGCAAGTGAATTTAGAACTGCTATGCCCAGATAGATTAGTTTAGCGAGTCTATGAACAAGTGACACTGTGTCAGTGATCCTGAGAGGATGAAGAGAACGTGTGTCCACATATGCCGAAAAGCTTCTTTCCCTGTAAGAGAAATTCAGTTTATGAAATGTTAAGACAAAAGCTTGCCAATATGAAAGACCGTCGTTTCAAATGAAATAAATTCTTGTTTGCAATGCAGAAAAGCCTTTCTTTAATGTGTTAGATATTTTCTGCTCGGCAAGTGAATTTAGAGCTGCTCTTTCCCTACTGCTTAATTTAGCGTTTCTATGAATAGTGGCTCTGTAACAGTGCTAGTAAGACAATGAAGAGCATGCGTGTCCACATATAATGAAAAGCTTTTTTCTCTGTAAGAAAAACTCAATTTATGCAAAGTTAAGACAAAAGATTGCCAATATGAAAGCAGTTCTTTTCAAATGAAATGAAGTTTTATTTCCAATGCAGAAAGGCGTTTCTTTAATGTGTTAGTTATTGTATATTATGCAAGCAAACTTAGAGCTGCTATGCAAAGACAGCTTAGTTTGGCATTTCTATGAACAGCGACTCTGTGTTAGTGCTCCTGAGAGAATGAAGTGAACCTGTGTCCACATTCCTGAAAAGCTTCTTTCCCTGTAAGAGAAATTCAGTTTATGAAATGTTAAGACAAAAGCTTGCCAATATGAAAGACCCTCGTGTCAAATGAAATAAATTCTTGTTTGCAATGAAGAAAAGCCTTTCTTTAATGTGTTAGATATTTTCTGCTCGGCAAGTGAATTTAGAGCTGCTCTTTCCTTACTGCTTAATTTAGCGTTTCTATGAACAGTGGCACTGTAACAGTGCTACTAAGACAATGAAGAGCATGCGTGTCCACATATAATGAAAAGCTTTTTTCTCTGTAAGAAAAACTCAATTTATGCAAAGTTAAGACAAATGATTGCTAATATGAAAGCAGTTCTTTTCAAATGAAATGAAGTTTTATTTCCAATGCAGAAAGGCGTTTCTTTAATGTGTTAGATATTGTATATTATGCAAGCAAACTTAGAGCTGCTATGCAAACACAGCTTAGTTTAGCGTTTCTATAAACAATGACATTGTGTGATTGCTCCTGAGAGAAAGAAGAGAACGCGGGTCCACGGATTCTGAAAAGCTTCTTTCCCTGGAAGAGAAATTCATTTTATGCAGAGTTAAGGCAAAAGATTGCCAATATGAAAGCAGTTCTTTTCGAATGAAATGAAGTTTTGTTTCCAATGCAGAAAGGCGTTTCTTTAATGTTTTAGTTATCGTATATTACACAAGCAAACTTAGAGCTGCTATGCAAAGACAGCTTAGTTTAGTGTTTTTATGAACAGCGACTCTGTGTCAGTACTCCTGAGAGAATGAAGAGAACCTGTGTCCACATGTGCTGAAAAGCTTCTTTCCCTGTAAGAGAAATTCATTTTTTGCATTGTTAAGACAACAGCTTGCCAATATGAAAGATGTTCTTTTTAAATGAAATAAAGTCTTGTTTGTACTGCAGAAAGGCGTGTCTTTAATGTTTTAGATATTGTATACTACGCAGGCAAACTTAGAGCTGCTAGGCAAAGACAGCTTAGTTTAGCGTTTCTATGAACAGTGTCACTGTGTCAGTTCTCCTGAGAGGACGCATAGAACGCTGGTTCATATATATGCCAAAAAGCTTCTTTCCCTGTAAGAGAAATTCAGTTTATGAAATGTTAAGACAAAAGCTTGCCAATATGAAAGACCGTCGTTTCAAATGAAATAAATTCTTGTTTGCAATGCAGAAAAGCCTTTCTTTAATGTGTTAGATATTTTCTGCTCCGCAAGTGAATTTAGAGCTGCTCTTTCCCTACTGCTTAATTTAGCGTTTCTATGAATAGTGGCTCTGTAACAGTGCTAGTAAGACAATGAAGAGCATGTGTGTCGACATATAATGAAAAGCTTTTTTCTCTGTAAGAAAAACTCAATTTATGCAAAGTTAAGACAAAAGATTGCCAATATGAAAGCAGTTCTTTTCAAATGAAATGAAGTTTTATTTCCAATGCAGAAAGGCGTTTCTTTAATGTGTTAGTTATTGTATATTATGCAAGCAAACTTAGAGCTGCTATGCAAAGACAGCTTAGTTTGGCATTTCTATGAACAGCGACTCTGTGTTAGTGCTCCTGAGAGAATGAAGTGAACCTGTGTCCACATTCCTGAAATGCTTCTTTCCCTGTAAGAGAAATTCAGTTTATGAAATGTTAAGACAAAAGCTTGCCAATATGAAAGACCCTCTTGTCAAATGAAATAAATTCTTGTTTGCAATGAAGAAAAGCCTTTCTTTAATGTGTTAGATATTTTCTGCTCGGCAAGTGAATTTAGAGCTGCTCTTTCCTTACTGCTTAATTTAGCGTTTCTATGAACAGTGGCACTGTAACAGTGCTACTAAGACAGTGAAGAGCATGCGTGTCCACATATAATGAAAAGCTTTTTTCTCTGTAAGAAAAACTCAATTTATGCAAAGTTAAGACAAAAGATTGCTAATATGAAAGCAGTTCTTTTCAAATGAAATGAAGTTTTATGTCCAATGCAGAAAGGCGTTTCTTTAATGTGTTAGTTATTGTATATTATGCAAGCAAACTTAGAGCTGCTATGCAAACACAGCTTAGTTTAGCGTTTCTATAAACAATGACATTGTGTGATTGCTCCTGAGAGAAAGAAGAGAACGCGGGTCCACGGATTCTGAAAAGCTTCTTTCCCTGGAAGAGAAATTCATTTTATGCAGAGTTAAGGCAAAAGATTGCCAATATGAAAGCAGTTCTTTTCGAATGAAATGAAGTGTTGTTTCCAATGCAGAAAGGCGTTTCTTTAATGTTTTAGTTATCGTATATTACACAAGCAAACTTAGAGCTGCTATGCAAAGACAGCTTAGTTTAGTGTTTTTATGAACAGCGACTCTGTGTCAGTGCTCCTGAGAGAATGAAGAGAACCTGTGTCCACATATGCTGAAAAGCTTCTTTCCCTGTAAGAGAAATTCATTTTTTGCATTGTTAAGACAACAGCTTGCCAATATGAAAGATGTTCCTTTTAAATGAAATAAAGTCTTGTTTGTACTGCAGAAAGGCGTGTCTTTAATGTTTTAGATATTGTATACTACGCAGGCAAACTTAGAGCTGCTAGGCAAAGACAGCTTAGTTTAGCGTTTCTATGAACAGTGTCACTGTGTCAGTTCTCCTGAGAGGATGAAGAGAACGTGTGTCCACATATGCCGAAAAGCTTCTTTCCCTGTAAGAGAAATTCAGATTAAGCAATGTGGCAGAAAGACAAGACAAAAGCTTGCCAATATGAAACATGCGCGTTTTACATAAAATAAATTCTTGTTTGTAATGCAGAAAAGCTTGTCTTTAATGTGTTAGATGTTTTCTGCTCCGCAAGTGAATTTAGATCTGCTATGCCCAGATAGATTAGTTTAGCGAGTCTATGAACAGTGACACTGTGTCAGTGATCCTGAGAGGATGAAGAGAACGTGTGTCCACATATGCCGAAAAGCTTCTTTCCCTGTAAGAGAAATTCAGTTTATGAAATGTTAAGACAAAAGCTTGCCAATATGAAAGACCGTCGTTTCAAATGAAATAAATTCTTGTTTGCAATGCAGAAAAGCCTTTCTTTAATGTGTTAGATATTTTCTGCTCGGCAAGTGAATTTAGAGCTGCTCTTTCCCTACTGCTTAATTTAGCGTTTCTATGAATAGTGGCTCTGTAACAGTGCTAGTAAGACAATGAAGACCATGCGTGTCCACATATAATGAAAAGCTTTTTTCTCTGTAAGAAAAACTCAATTTATGCAAAGTTAAGACAAAAGATTGCCAATATGAAAGCAGTTCTTTTCAAATGAAATGAAGTTTTATTTCCAATGCAGAAAGGCGTTTCTTTAATGTGTTAGTTATTGTATATTATGCAAGCAAACTTAGAGCTGCTATGCAAAGACAGCTTACTTTGGCATTTCTATGAACAGCGACTCTGTGTTAGTGCTCCTGAGAGAATGAAGTGAACCTGTGTCCACATTCCTGAAATGCTTCTTTCCCTGTAAGAGAAATTCAGTTTATGAAATGTTCAGACAAAAGCTTGCCAATATGAAAGCAGTTCTTTTCAAATGAAATGAAGTTTTATTTCCAATGCAGAAAGGCGTTTCCTTAATGTGTTAGTTATTGTATATTATGCAAGCAAACTTAGAGCTGCTATGCAAACACAGCTTAGTTTAGCGTTTCTATAAACAATGACATTGTGTGATTGCTCCTGAGAGAAAGAAGAGAACGCGGGTCCACGGATTCTGAAAAGCTTCTTTCCCTGGAAGAGAAATTCATTTTATGCAGAGTTAAGGTAAAAGATTGCCAATATGAAAGCAGTTCTTTTCGAATGAAATGAAGTTTTGTTTCCAATCCAGAAAGGCGTTTCTTTAATGTTTTAGTTATCGTATATTACACAAGCAAACTTAGAGCTGCTATGCAAAGACAGCTTAGTTTAGTGTTTTTATGAACAGCGACTCTGTGTCAGTGCTCCTGAGAGAATGAAGAGAACCTGTGTCCACATATGCTGAAAAGCTTCTTTCCCTGTAAGAGAAATTCATTTCTTGCATTGTTAAGACAACAGCTTGCCAATATGAAAGATGTTCCTTTTAAATGAAATAAAGTCTTGTTTGTACTGCAGAAAGGCTTGTCTTTAATGTTTTAGATATTGTATACTACGCAGGCAAACTTAGAGCTGCTAGGCAAAGACAGCTTAGTTTAGCGTTTCTATGAACAGTGTCACTGTGTCAGTTCTCCTGAGAGGACGCATAGAACGCTGGTTCATATATATGCCAAAAAGCTTCTTTCCCTGTAAGAGAAATTCAGATTAAGCAATGTGGCAGAAAGACAAGACAAAAGCTTGCCAATATGAAACATGCGCGTTTTACATAAAATAAATTCTTGTTTGTAATGCAGAAAAGCTTGTCTTTAATGTGTTAGATGTTTTCTGCTCCGCAAGTGAATTTAGAACTGCTATGCCCAGATAGATTAGTTTAGCGAGTCTATGAACAGTGACACTGTGTCAGTGATCCTGAGAGGATGAAGAGAACGTGTGTCCACATATGCCGAAAAGCTTCTTTCCCTGTAAGAGAAATTCAGTTTATGAAATGTTAAGACAAAAGATTGCCAATATGAAAGCAGTTCTTTTCAAATGAAATGAAGTTTTATTTCCAATGCAGAAAGGCGTTTCTTTAATGTGTTAGTTATTGTATATTATGCAAGCAAACTTAGAGCTGCTATGCAAAGACAGCTTAGTTTGGCATTTCTATGAACAGCGACTCTGTGTTAGTGCTCCTGAGAGAATGAAGTGAACCTGTGTCCACATTCCTGAAATGCTTCTTTCCCTGTAAGAGAAATTCAGTTTATGAAATGTTAAGACAAAAGCTTGCCAATATGAAAGACCCTCGTGTCAAATGAAATAAATTCTTGTTTGCAATGAAGAAAAGCCTTTCTTTAATGTGTTAGATATTTTCTGCTCGGCAAGTGAATTTAGAGCTGCTCTTTCCTTACTGCTTAATTTAGCGTTTCTATGAACAGTGGCACTGTAACAGTGCTACTAAGACAATGAAGAGCATGCGTGTCCACATATAATGAAAAGCTTTTTTCTCTGTAAGAAAAACTCAATTTATGCAAAGTTAAGACAAATGATTGCTAATATGAAAGCAGTTCTTTTCAAATGAAATGAAGTTTTATTTCCAATGCAGAAAGGCGTTTCTTTAATGTGTTAGATATTGTATATTATGCAAGCAAACTTAGAGCTGCTATGCAAACACAGCTTAGTTTAGCGTTTCTATAAACAATGACATTGTGTGATTGCTCCTGAGAGAAAGAAGAGAACGCGGGTCCACGGATTCTGAAAAGCTTCTTTCCCTGGAAGAGAAATTCATTTTATGCAGAGTTAAGGCAAAAGATTGCCAATATGAAAGCAGTTCTTTTCGAATGAAATGAAGTTTTGTTTCCAATGCAGAAAGGCGTTTCTTTAATGTTTTAGTTATCGTATATTACACAAGCAAACTTAGAGCTGGTATGCAAAGACAGCTTAGTTTAGTGTTTTTATGAACAGCGACTCTGTGTCAGTACTCCTGAGAGAATGAAGAGAACCTGTGTCCACATATGCTGAAAAGCTTCTTTCCCTGTAAGAGAAATTCATTTTTTGCATTGTTAAGAAAACAGCTTGCCAATATGAAAGATGTTCCTTTTAAATGAAATAAAGTCTTGTTTGTACTGCAGAAAGGCGTGTCTTTAATGTTTTAGATATTGTATACTACGCAGGCAAACTTAGAGCTGCTAGGCAAAGACAGCTTAGTTTAGCGTTTCTATGAACAGTGTCACTGTGTCAGTTCTCCTGAGAGGACGCATAGAACGCTGGTTCATATATATGCCAAAAAGCTTCTTTCCCTGTAAGAGAAATTCAGATTAAGCAATGTGGCAGAAAGACAAGACAAAAGCTTGCCAATATGAAACATGCGCGTTTTACATAAAATAAATTCTTGTTTGTAATGCAGAAAAGCTTGTCTTTAATGTGTTAGATGTTTTCTGCTCCGCAAGTGAATTTAGAACTGCTATGCCCAGATAGATTAGTTTAGCGAGTCTATGAACAAGTGACACTGTGTCAGTGATCCTGAGAGGATGAAGAGAACGTGTGTCCACATATGCCGAAAAGCTTCTTTCCCTGTAAGAGAAATTCAGTTTATGAAATGTTAAGACAAAAGCTTGCCAATATGAAAGACCGTCGTTTCAAATGAAATAAATTCTTGTTTGCAATGCAGAAAAGCCTTTCTTTAATGTGTTAGATATTTTCTGCTCCGCAAGTGAATTTAGAGCTGCTCTTTCCCTACTGCTTAATTTAGCGTTTCTATGAATAGTGGCTCTGTAACAGTGCTAGTAAGACAATGAAGAGCATGTGTGTCGACATATAATGAAAAGCTTTTTTCTCTGTAAGAAAAACTCAATTTATGCAAAGTTAAGACAAAAGATTGCCAATATGAAAGCAGTTCTTTTCAAATGAAATGAAGTTTTATTTCCAATGCAGAAAGGCGTTTCTTTAATGTGTTAGTTATTGTATATTATGCAAGCAAACTTAGAGCTGCTATGCAAAGACAGCTTAGTTTGGCATTTCTATGAACAGCGACTCTGTGTTAGTGCTCCTGAGAGAATGAAGTGAACCTGTGTCCACATTCCTGAAATGCTTCTTTCCCTGTAAGAGAAATTCAGTTTATGAAATGTTAAGACAAAAGCTTGCCAATATGAAAGACCCTCGTGTCAAATGAAATAAATTCTTGTTTGCAATGAAGAAAAGCCTTTCTTTAATGTGTTAGATATTTTCTGCTCGGCAAGTGAATTTAGAGCTGCTCTTTCCTTACTGCTTAATTTAGCGTTTCTATGAACAGTGGCACTGTAACAGTGCTACTAAGACAGTGAAGAGCATGCGTGTCCACATATAATGAAAAGCTTTTTTCTCTGTAAGAAAAACTCAATTTATGCAAAGTTAAGACAAAAGATTGCTAATATGAAAGCAGTTCTTTTCAAATGAAATGAAGTTTTATGTCCAATGCAGAAAGGCGTTTCTTTAATGTGTTAGTTATTGTATATTATGCAAGCAAACTTAGAGCTGCTATGCAAACACAGCTTAGTTTAGCGTTTCTATAAACAATGACATTGTGTGATTGCTCCTGAGAGAAAGAAGAGAACGCGGGTCCACGGATTCTGAAAAGCTTCTTTCCCTGGAAGAGAAATTCATTTTATGCAGAGTTAAGGCAAAAGATTGCCAATATGAAAGCAGTTCTTTTCGAATGAAATGAAGTGTTGTTTCCAATGCAGAAAGGCGTTTCTTTAATGTTTTAGTTATCGTATATTACACAAGCAAACTTAGAGCTGCTATGCAAAGACAGCTTAGTTTAGTGTTTTTATGAACAGCGACTCTGTGTCAGTGCTCCTGAGAGAATGAAGAGAACCTGTGTCCACATATGCTGAAAAGCTTCTTTCCCTGTAAGAGAAATTCATTTTTTGCATTGTTAAGACAACAGCTTGCCAATATGAAAGATGTTCCTTTTAAATGAAATAAAGTCTTGTTTGTACTGCAGAAAGGCGTGTCTTTAATGTTTTAGATATTGTATACTACGCAGGCAAACTTAGAGCTGCTAGGCAAAGACAGCTTAGTTTAGCGTTTCTATGAACAGTGTCACTGTGTCAGTTCTCCTGAGAGGATGAAGAGAACGTGTGTCCACATATGCCGAAAAGCTTCTTTCCCTGTAAGAGAAATTCAGATTAAGCAATGTGGCAGAAAGACAAGACAAAAGCTTGCCAATATGAAACATGCGCGTTTTACATAAAATAAATTCTTGTTTGTAATGCAGAAAAGCTTGTCTTTAATGTGTTAGATGTTTTCTGCTCCGCAAGTGAATTTAGATCTGCTATGCCCAGATAGATTAGTTTAGCGAGTCTATGAACAGTGACACTGTGTCAGTGATCCTGAGAGGATGAAGAGAACGTGTGTCCACATATGCCGAAAAGCTTCTTTCCCTGTAAGAGAAATTCAGTTTATGAAATGTTAAGACAAAAGCTTGCCAATATGAAAGACCGTCGTTTCAAATGAAATAAATTCTTGTTTGCAATGCAGAAAAGCCTTTCTTTAATGTGTTAGATATTTTCTGCTCGGCAAGTGAATTTAGAGCTGCTCTTTCCCTACTGCTTAATTTAGCGTTTCTATGAATAGTGGCTCTGTAACAGTGCTAGTAAGACAATGAAGACCATGCGTGTCCACATATAATGAAAAGCTTTTTTCTCTGTAAGAAAAACTCAATTTATGCAAAGTTAAGACAAAAGATTGCCAATATGAAAGCAGTTCTTTTCAAATGAAATGAAGTTTTATTTCCAATGCAGAAAGGCGTTTCTTTAATGTGTTAGTTATTGTATATTATGCAAGCAAACTTAGAGCTGCTATGCAAAGACAGCTTAGTTTGGCATTTCTATGAACAGCGACTCTGTGTTAGTGCTCCTGAGAGAATGAAGTGAACCTGTGTCCACATTCCTGAAATGCTTCTTTCCCTGTAAGAGAAATTCAGTTTATGAAATGTTCAGACAAAAGCTTGCCAATATGAAAGCAGTTCTTTTCAAATGAAATGAAGTTTTATTTCCAATGCAGAAAGGCGTTTCCTTAATGTGTTAGTTATTGTATATTATGCAAGCAAACTTAGAGCTGCTATGCAAACACAGCTTAGTTTAGCGTTTCTATAAACAATGACATTGTGTGATTGCTCCTGAGAGAAAGAAGAGAACGCGGGTCCACGGATTCTGAAAAGCTTCTTTCCCTGGAAGAGAAATTCATTTTATGCAGAGTTAAGGTAAAAGATTGCCAATATGAAAGCAGTTCTTTTCGAATGAAATGAAGTTTTGTTTCCAATCCAGAAAGGCGTTTCTTTAATGTTTTAGTTATCGTATATTACACAAGCAAACTTAGAGCTGCTATGCAAAGACAGCTTAGTTTAGTGTTTTTATGAACAGCGACTCTGTGTCAGTGCTCCTGAGAGAATGAAGAGAACCTGTGTCCACATATGCTGAAAAGCTTCTTTCCCTGTAAGAGAAATTCATTTCTTGCATTGTTAAGACAACAGCTTGCCAATATGAAAGATGTTCCTTTTAAATGAAATAAAGTCTTGTTTGTACTGCAGAAAGGCTTGTCTTTAATGTTTTAGATATTGTATACTACGCAGGCAAACTTAGAGCTGCTAGGCAAAGACAGCTTAGTTTAGCGTTTCTATGAACAGTGTCACTGTGTCAGTTCTCCTGAGAGGACGCATAGAACGCTGGTTCATATATATGCCAAAAAGCTTCTTTCCCTGTAAGAGAAATTCAGATTAAGCAATGTGGCAGAAAGACAAGACAAAAGCTTGCCAATATGAAACATGCGCGTTTTACATAAAATAAATTCTTGTTTGTAATGCAGAAAAGCTTGTCTTTAATGTGTTAGATGTTTTCTGCTCCGCAAGTGAATTTAGAACTGCTATGCCCAGATAGATTAGTTTAGCGAGTCTATGAACAGTGACACTGTGTCAGTGATCCTGAGAGGATGAAGAGAACGTGTGTCCACATATGCCGAAAAGCTTCTTTCCCTGTAAGAGAAATTCAGTTTATGAAATGTTAAGACAAAAGCTTGCCAATATGAAAGACCGTCGTTTCAAATGAAATAAATTCTTGTTTGCAATGCAGAAAAGCCTTTCTTTAATGTGTTAGATATTTTCTGCTCGGCAAGTGAATTTAGAGCTGCTCTTTCCCTACTGCTTAATTTAGCGTTTCTATGAATAGTGGCTCTGTAACAGTGCTAGTAAGACAATGAAGAGCATGCGTGTCCACATATAATGAAAAGCTTTTTTCTCTGTAAGAAAAACTCAATTTATGCAAAGTTAAGACAAAAGATTGCCAATATGAAAGCAGTTCTTTTCAAATGAAATGAAGTTTTATTTCCAATGCAGAAAGGCGTTTCTTTAATGTGTTAGTTATTGTATATTATGCAAGCAAACTTAGAGCTGCTATGCAAAGACAGCTTAGTTTGGCATTTCTATGAACAGCGACTCTGTGTTAGTGCTCCTGAGAGAATGAAGTGAACCTGTGTCCACATTCCTGAAATGCTTCTTTCCCTGTAAGAGAAATTCAGTTTATGAAATGTTAAGACAAAAGCTTGCCAATATGAAAGACCCTCGTGTCAAATGAAATAAATTCTTGTTTGCAATGAAGAAAAGCCTTTCTTTAATGTGTTAGATATTTTCTGCTCGGCAAGTGAATTTAGAGCTGCTCTTTCCTTACTGCTTAATTTAGCGTTTCTATGAACAGTGGCACTGTAACAGTGCTACTAAGACAATGAAGAGCATGCGTGTCCACATATAATGAAAAGCTTTTTTCTCTGTAAGAAAAACTCAATTTATGCAAAGTTAAGACAAATGATTGCTAATATGAAAGCAGTTCTTTTCAAATGAAATGAAGTTTTATTTCCAATGCAGAAAGGCGTTTCTTTAATGTGTTAGATATTGTATATTATGCAAGCAAACTTAGAGCTGCTATGCAAACACAGCTTAGTTTAGCGTTTCTATAAACAATGACATTGTGTGATTGCTCCTGAGAGAAAGAAGAGAACGCGGGTCCACGGATTCTGAAAAGCTTCTTTCCCTGGAAGAGAAATTCATTTTATGCAGAGTTAAGGCAAAAGATTGCCAATATGAAAGCAGTTCTTTTCGAATGAAATGAAGTTTTGTTTCCAATGCAGAAAGGCGTTTCTTTAATGTTTTAGTTATCGTATATTACACAAGCAAACTTAGAGCTGGTATGCAAAGACAGCTTAGTTTAGTGTTTTTATGAACAGCGACTCTGTGTCAGTACTCCTGAGAGAATGAAGAGAACCTGTGTCCACATATGCTGAAAAGCTTCTTTCCCTGTAAGAGAAATTCATTTTTTGCATTGTTAAGAAAACAGCTTGCCAATATGAAAGATGTTCCTTTTAAATGAAATAAAGTCTTGTTTGTACTGCAGAAAGGCGTGTCTTTAATGTTTTAGATATTGTATACTACGCAGGCAAACTTAGAGCTGCTAGGCAAAGACAGCTTAGTTTAGCGTTTCTATGAACAGTGTCACTGTGTCAGTTCTCCTGAGAGGACGCATAGAACGCTGGTTCATATATATGCCAAAAAGCTTCTTTCCCTGTAAGAGAAATTCAGATTAAGCAATGTGGCAGAAAGACAAGACAAAAGCTTGCCAATATGAAACATGCGCGTTTTACATAAAATAAATTCTTGTTTGTAATGCAGAAAAGCTTGTCTTTAATGTGTTAGATGTTTTCTGCTCCGCAAGTGAATTTAGAACTGCTATGCCCAGATAGATTAGTTTAGCGAGTCTATGAACAAGTGACACTGTGTCAGTGATCCTGAGAGGATGAAGAGAACGTGTGTCCACATATGCCGAAAAGCTTCTTTCCCTGTAAGAGAAATTCAGTTTATGAAATGTTAAGACAAAAGCTTGCCAATATGAAAGACCGTCGTTTCAAATGAAATAAATTCTTGTTTGCAATGCAGAAAAGCCTTTCTTTAATGTGTTAGATATTTTCTGCTCGGCAAGTGAATTTAGAGCTGCTCTTTCCCTACTGCTTAATTTAGCGTTTCTATGAATAGTGGCTCTGTAACAGTGCTAGTAAGACAATGAAGAGCATGCGTGTCGACATATAATGAAAAGCTTTTTTCTCTGTAAGAAAAACTCAATTTATGCAAAGTTAAGACAAAAGATTGCCAATATGAAAGCAGTTCTTTTCAAATGAAATGAAGTTTTATTTCCAATGCAGAAAGGCGTTTCTTTAATGTGTTAGTTATTGTATATTATGCAAGCAAACTTAGAGCTGCTATGCAAAGACAGCTTAGTTTGGCATTTCTATGAACAGCGACTCTGTGTTAGTGCTCCTGAGAGAATGAAGTGAACCTGTGTCCACATTCCTGAAATGCTTCTTTCCCTGTAAGAGAAATTCAGTTTATGAAATGTTAAGACAAAAGCTTGCCAATATGAAAGACCCTCGTGTCAAATGAAATAAATTCTTGTTTCCAATGAAGAAAAGCCTTTCTTTAATGTGTTAGATATTTTCTGCTCGGCAAGTGAATTTAGAGCTGCTCTTTCCTTACTGCTTAATTTAGCGTTTCTATGAACAGTGGCACTGTAACAGTGCTACTAAGACAATGAAGAGCATGCGTGTCCACATATAATGAAAAGCTTTTTTCTCTGTAAGAAAAACTCAATTTATGCAAAGTTAAGACAAAAGATTGCTAATATGAAAGCAGTTCTTTTCAAATGAAATGAAGTTTTATTTCCAATGCAGAAAGGCGTTTCTTTAATGTGTTAGATATTGTATATTATGCAAGCAAACATAGAGCTGCTATGCAAACACAGCTTAGTTTAGCGTTTCTACAAACAATGACATTGTGTGATTGCTCCTGAGAGAAAGAAGAGAACGCGGGTCCACGGATTCTGAAAAGCTTCTTTCCCTGGAAGAGAAATTCATTTTATGCAGAGTTAAGGCAAAAGATTGCCAATATGAAAGCAGTTCTTTTCGAATGAAATGAAGTTTTGTTTGTACTGCAGAAAGGCGTGTCTTTAATGTTTTAGATATTGTATACTACGCAGGCAAACTTAGAGCTGCTAGGCAAAGACAGCTTAGTTTAGCGTTTCTATGAACAGTGTCACTGTGTCAGTTCTCCTGAGAGGACGCATAGAACGCTGGTTCATATATATGCCAAAAAGCTTCTTTCCCTGTAAGAGAAATTCAGATTAAGCAATGTGGCAGAAAGACAAGACAAAAGCTTGCCAATATGAAACATGCGCGTTTTACATAAAATAAATTCTTGTTTGTAATGCAGAAAAGCTTGTCTTTAATGTGTTTGATGTTTTCTGCTCCGCAAGTGAATTTAGAACTGCTATGCCCAGATAGATTAGTTTAGCGAGTCTATGAACAGTGACACTGTGTCAGTGATCCTGAGAGGATGAAGAGAACGTGTGTCCACATATGCCGAAAAGCTTCTTTCCCTGTAAGAGAAATTCAGTTTATGAAATGTTAAGACAAAAGCTTGCCAATATGAAAGACCGTCGTTTCAAATGAAATAAATTCTTGTTTGCAATGCAGAAAAGCCTTTCTTTAATGTGTTAGATATTTTCTGCTCGGCAAGTGAATTTAGAGCTGCTCTTTCCCTACTGCTTAATTTAGCGTTTCTATGAATAGTGGCTCTGTAACAGTGCTAGTAAGACAATGAAGAGCATGCGTGTCCACATATAATGAAAAGCTGTTTTCTCTGTAAGAAAAACTCAATTTATGCAAAGTTAAGACAAAAGATTGCTAATATGAAAGCAGTTCTTTTCAAATGAAATGAAGTTTTATTTCCAATGCAGAAAGGCGTTTCTTTAATGTGTTAGATATTGTATATTATGCAAGCAAACGTAGAGCTGCTATGCAAACACAGCTTAGTTTAGCGTTTCTATAAACAATGACATTGTGTGATTGCTCCTGAGAGAAAGAAGAGAATGCGGGTCCACGGATTCTGAAAAGCTTCTTTCCCTGGAAGAGAAATTCATTTTGTGCAGAGTTAAGGCAAAAGATTGCCAATATGAAAGCAGTTCTTTTCGAATGAAATGAAGTTTTGTTTCCAATGCAGAAAGGCGTTTCTTTAATGTTTTAGTTATCGTATATTACACAAGCAAACTTAGAGCTGGTATGCAAAGACAGCTTAGTTTAGTGTTTTTATGAACAGCGACTCTGTGTCAGTGCTCCTGAGAGAATGAAGAGAACCTGTGTCCACATATGCTGAAAAGCTTCTTTCCCTGTAAGAGAAATTCATTTTTTGCATTGTTAAGACAACAGCTTGCCAATATGAAAGATGTTCCTTTTAAATGAAATAAAGTCTTGTTTGTACTGCAGAAAGGCGTGTCTTTAATGTTTTAGATATTGTATACTACGCAGGCAAACTTAGAGCTGCTAGGCAAAGACAGCTTAGTTTAGCGTTTCTATGAACAGTGTCACTGTGTCAGTTCTCCTGAGAGGACGCATAGAACGCTGGTTCATATATATGCCAAAAAGCTTCTTTCCCTGTAAGAGAAATTCAGATTAAGCAATGTGGCAGAAAGACAAGACAAAAGCTTGCCAATATGAAACATGCGCGTTTTACATAAAATAAATTCTTGTTTGTAATGCTGAAAAGCTTGTCTTTAATGTGTTAGATGTTTTCTGCTCCGCAAGTGAATTTAGAACTGCTATGCCCAGATAGATTAGTTTAGCGAGTCTATGAACAGTGACACTGTGTCAGTGATCCTGAGAGGATGAAGAGAACGTGTGTCCACATATGCCGAAAAGCTTCTTTCCCTGTAAGAGAAATTCAGTTTATGAAATGTTAAGACAAAAGCTTGCCAACATGAAAGACCGTCGTTTCAAATGAAATAAATTCTTGTTTGCAATGCAGAAAAGCCTTTCTTTAATGTGTTAGATATTTTCTGCTCGGCAAGTGAATTTAGAGCTGCTCTTTCCCTACTGCTTAATTTAGCGAGTCTATGAATAGTGGCACTGTAACAGTGCTAGTAAGACAATGAAGAGCATGCGTGTCCACATATAATGAAAAGCGTTTTTCTCTGTAAGAAAAACTCAATTTATGCAAAGTTAAGACAAAAGATTGCCAATATGAAAGCAGTTCTTTTCAAATGAAATGAAGTTTTATTTCCAATGCAGAAAGGCGTTTCTTTAATGTGTTAGTTATTGTATATTATGCAAGCAAACTTAGAGCTGCTATGCAAAGACAGCTTAGTTTGGCATTTCTATGAACAGCGACTCTGTGTTAGTGCTCCTGAGAGAATGAAGTGAACCTGTGTCCACATTCCTGAAAAGCTTCTTTCCCTGTAAGAGAAATTCAGTTTATGAAATGTTAAGACAAAAGCTTGCCAATATGAAAGACCCTCGTGTCAAATGAAATAAATTCTTGTTTGCAATGAAGAAAAGCCTTTCTTTAATGTGTTAGATATTTTCTGCTCGGCAAGTGAATTTAGAGCTGCTCTTTCCTTACTGCTTAATTTAGCGTTTCTATGAACAGTGGCACTGTAACAGTGCTACTAAGACAATGAAGAGCATGCGTGTCCACATATAATGAAAAGCTTTTTTCTCTGTAAGAAAAACTCAATTTATGCAAAGTTAAGACAAAAGATTGCTAATATGAAAGCAGTTCTTTTCAAATGAAATGAAGTTTTATTTCCAATGCAGAAAGGCGTTTCTTTAATGTGTTAGATATTGTATATTATGCAAGCAAACTTAGAGCTGCTATGCAAACACAGCTTAGTTTAGCGTTTCTATAAACAATGACATTGTGTGATTGCTCCTGAGAGAAAGAAGAGAACGCGGGTCCACGGATTCTGAAAAGCTTCTTTCCCTGGAAGAGAAATTCATTTTATGCAGAGTTAAGGCAAAAGATTGCCAATATGAAAGCAGTTCTTTTCGAATGAAATGAAGTTTTGTTTCCAATGCAGAAAGGCGTTTCTTTAATGTTTTAGTTATCGTATATTACACAAGCAAACTTAGAGCTGGTATGCAAAGACAGCTTAGTTTAGTGTTTTTATGAACAGCGACTCTGTGTCAGTACTCCTGAGAGAATGAAGAGAACCTGTGTCCACATATGCTGAAAAGCTTCTTTCCCTGTAAGAGAAATTCATTTTTTGCATTGTTAAGACAACAGCTTGCCAATATGAAAGATGTTCCTTTTAAATGAAATAAAATCTTGTTTGTACTGCAGAAAGACGTGTCTTTAATGTTTTAGATATTGTATACTACGCAGGCAAACTTAGAGCTGCTAGGCAAAGACAGCTTAGTTTAGCGTTTCTATGAACAGTGTCACTGTGTCAGTTCTCCTGAGAGGACGCATAGAACGCTGGTTCATATATATGCCAAAAAGCTTCTTTCCCTGTAAGAGAAATTCAGATTAAGCAATGTGGCAGAAAGACAAGACAAAAGCTTGCCAATATGAAACATGCGCGTTTTACATAAAATAAATTCTTGTTTGTAATGCTGAAAAGCTTGTCTTTAATGTGTTAGATGTTTTCTGCTCCGCAAGTGAATTTAGAACTGCTATGCCCAGATAGATTAGTTTAGCGAGTCTATGAACAAGTGACACTGTGTCAGTGATCCTGAGAGGATGAAGAGAACGTGTGTCCACATATGCCGAAAAACTTCTTTCCCTGTAAGAGAAATTCAGTTTATGAAATGTTAAGACAAAAGCTTGCCAATATGAAAGACCGTCGTTTCAAATGAAATAAATTCTTGTTTGCAATGCAGAAAAGCCTTTCTTTAATGTGTTAGATATTTTCTGCTCGGCAAGTGAATTTAGAGCTGCTCTTTCCCTACTGCTTAATTTAGCGTTTCTATGAATAGTGGCTCTGTAACAGTGCTAGTAAGACAATGAAGAGCATGCGTGTCCACATATAATGAAAAGCTTTTTTCTCTGTAAGAAAAACTCAATTTATGCAAAGTTAAGACAAAAGATTGCCAATATGAAAGCAGTTCTTTTCAAATGAAATGAAGTTTTATTTCCAATGCAGAAAGGCGTTTCTTTAATGTGTTAGTTATTGTATATTATGCAAGCAAACTTAGAGCTGCTATGCAAAGACAGCTTAGTTTGGCATTTCTATGAACAGCGACTCTGTGTTAGTGCTCCTGAGAGAATGAAGTGAACCTGTGTCCACATTCCTGAAAAGCTTCTTTCCCTGTAAGAGAAATTCAGTTTATGAAATGTTAAGACAAAAGCTTGCCAATATGAAAGACCCTCGTGTCAAATGAAATAAATTCTTGTTTGCAATGAAGAAAAGCCTTTCTTTAATGTGTTAGATATTTTCTGCTCGGCAAGTGAATTTAGAGCTGCTCTTTCCTTACTGCTTAATTTAGCGTTTCTATGAACAGTGGCACTGTAACAGTGCTACTAAGACAATGAAGAGCATGCGTGTCCACATATAATGAAAAGCTTTTTTCTCTGTAAGAAAAACTCAATTTATGCAAAGTTAAGACAAAAGATTGCTAATATGAAAGCAGTTCTTTTCAAATGAAATGAAGTTTTATTTCCAATGCAGAAAGGCGTTTCTTTAATGTGTTAGTTATTGTATATTATGCAAGCAAACTTAGAGCTGCTATGCAAACACAGCTTAGTTTAGCGTTTCTATAAACAATGACATTGTGTGATTGCTCCTGAGAGAAAGAAGAGAACGCGGGTCCACGGATTCTGAAAAGCTTCTTTCCCTGGAAGAGAAATTCATTTTATGCAGAGTTAAGGCAAAAGATTGCCAATATGAAAGCAGTTCTTTTCGAATGAAATGAAGTTTTGTTTCCAATGCAGAAAGGCGTTTCTTTAATGTTTTAGTTATCGTATATTACACAAGCAAACTTAGAGCTGGTATGCAAAGACAGCTTAGTTTAGTGTTTTTATGAACAGCGACTCTGTGTCAGTGCTCCTGAGAGAATGAAGAGAACCTGTGTCCCCATATGCTGAAAAGCTTCTTTCCCTGTAAGAGAAATTCATTTTTTGCATTGTTAAGACAACAGCTTGCTAATATGAAAGATGTTCCTTTTAAATGAAATAAAGTCTTGTTTGTACTGCAGAAAGGCGTGTCTTTAATGTTTTAGATATTGTATACTACGCAGGCAAACTTAGAGCTGCTAGGCAAAGACAGCTTAGTTTAGCGTTTCTATGAACAGTGTCACTGTGTCAGTTCTCCTGAGAGGACGCATAGAACGCTGGTTCATATATATGCCAAAAAGCTTCTTTCCCTGTAAGAGAAATTCAGATTAAGCAATGTGGCAGAAAGACAAGACAAAAGCTTGCCAATATGAAACATGCGCGTTTTACATAAAATAAATTCTTGTTTGTAATGCAGAAAAGCTTGTCTTTAATGTGTTAGATGTTTTCTGCTCCGCAAGTGAATTTAGAACTGCTATGCCCAGATAGATTAGTTTAGCGAGTCTATGAACAGTGACACTGTGTCAGTGATCCTGAGAGGATGAAGAGAACGTGTGTCCACATATGCCGAAAAGCTTCTTTCCCTGTAAGAGAAATTCAGTTTATGGAATGTTAAGACAAAAGCTTGCCAATATGAAAGACCGTCGTTTCAAATGAAATAAATTCTTGTTTGCAATGCAGAAAAGCCTTTCTTTAATGTGTTAGATATTTTCTGCTCGGCAAGTGAATTTAGAGCTGCTCTTTCCTTACTGCTTAATTTAGCGTTTCTATGAACAGTGGCACTGTAACAGTGCTACTAAGACAATGAAGAGCATGCGTGTCCACATATAATGAAAAGCTTTTTTCTCTGTAAGAAAAACTCAATTTATGCAAAGTTAAGACAAAAGATTGCTAATATGAAAGCAGTTCTTTTCAAATGAAATGAAGTTTTATTTCCAATGCAGAAAGGCGTTTCTTTAATGTGTTAGATATTGTATATTATGCAAGCAAACTTAGAGCTGCTATGCAAACACAGCTTAGTTTAGCGTTTCTATAAACAATGACATTGTGTGATTGCTCCTGAGAGAAAGAAGAGAACGCGGGTCCACGGATTCTGAAAAGCTTCTTTCCCTGGAAGAGAAATTCATTTTATGCAGAGTTAAGGCAAAAGATTGCCAATATGAAAGCAGTTCTTTTCGAATGAAATGAAGTTTTGTTTCCAATGCAGAAAGGCGTTTCTTTAATGTTTTAGTTATCGTATATTACACAAGCAAACTTAGAGCTGGTATGCAAAGACAGCTTAGTTTAGTGTTTTTATGAACAGTGTCACTGTGTCAGTGCTCCTGAGAGAATGAAGAGAACCTGTGTCCACATATGCTGAAAAGCTTCTTTCCCTGTAAGAGAAATTCATTTTTTGCATTGTTAAGACAACAGCTTGCCAATATGAAAGATGTTCCTTTTAAATGAAATAAAGTCTTGTTTGTACTGCAGAAAGGCGTGTCTTTAATGTTTTAGATATTGTATACTACGCAGGCAAACTTAGAGCTGCTAGGCAAAGACAGCTTAGTTTAGCGTTTCTATGAACAGTGTCACTGTGTCAGTTCTCCTGAGAGGATGAAGAGAACGTGTGTCCACATATGCCGAAAAGCTTCTTTCCCTGTAAGAGAAATTCAGATTAAGCAATGTGGCAGAAAGACAAGACAAAAGCTTGCCAATATGAAACATGCGCGTTTTACATAAAATAAATTCTTGTTTGTAATGCAGAAAAGCTTGTCTTTAATGTGTTAGATGTTTTCTGCTCCGCAAGTGAATTTAGATCTGCTATGCCCAGATAGATTAGTTTAGCGAGTCTATGAACAGTGACACTGTGTCAGTGATCCTGAGAGGATGAAGAGAACGTGTGTCCACATATGCCGAAAAGCTTCTTTCCCTGTAAGAGAAATTCAGTTTATGAAATGTTAAGACAAAAGCTTGCCAATATGAAAGACCGTCGTTTCAAATGAAATAAATTCTTGTTTGCAATGCAGAAAAGCCTTTCTTTAATGTGTTAGATATTTTCTGCTCGGCAAGTGAATTTAGAGCTGCTCTTTCCCTACTGCTTAATTTAGCGTTTCTATGAATAGTGGCTCTGTAACAGTGCTAGTAAGACAATGAAGACCATGCGTGTCCACATATAATGAAAAGCTTTTTTCTCTGTAAGAAAAACTCAATTTATGCAAAGTTAAGACAAAAGATTGCCAATATGAAAGCAGTTCTTTTCAAATGAAATGAAGTTTTATTTCCAATGCAGAAAGGCGTTTCTTTAATGTGTTAGTTATTGTATATTATGCAAGCAAACTTAGAGCTGCTATGCAAAGACAGCTTAGTTTGGCATTTCTATGAACAGCGACTCTGTGTTAGTGCTCCTGAGAGAATGAAGTGAACCTGTGTCCACATTCCTGAAATGCTTCTTTCCCTGTAAGAGAAATTCAGTTTATGAAATGTTCAGACAAAAGCTTGCCAATATGAAAGCAGTTCTTTTCAAATGAAATGAAGTTTTATTTCCAATGCAGAAAGGCGTTTCCTTAATGTGTTAGTTATTGTATATTATGCAAGCAAACTTAGAGCTGCTATGCAAACACAGCTTAGTTTAGCGTTTCTATAAACAATGACATTGTGTGATTGCTCCTGAGAGAAAGAAGAGAACGCGGGTCCACGGATTCTGAAAAGCTTCTTTCCCTGGAAGAGAAATTCATTTTATGCAGAGTTAAGGTAAAAGATTGCCAATATGAAAGCAGTTCTTTTCGAATGAAATGAAGTTTTGTTTCCAATCCAGAAAGGCGTTTCTTTAATGTTTTAGTTATCGTATATTACACAAGCAAACTTAGAGCTGCTATGCAAAGACAGCTTAGTTTAGTGTTTTTATGAACAGCGACTCTGTGTCAGTGCTCCTGAGAGAATGAAGAGAACCTGTGTCCACATATGCTGAAAAGCTTCTTTCCCTGTAAGAGAAATTCATTTCTTGCATTGTTAAGACAACAGCTTGCCAATATGAAAGATGTTCCTTTTAAATGAAATAAAGTCTTGTTTGTACTGCAGAAAGGCTTGTCTTTAATGTTTTAGATATTGTATACTACGCAGGCAAACTTAGAGCTGCTAGGCAAAGACAGCTTAGTTTAGCGTTTCTATGAACAGTGTCACTGTGTCAGTTCTCCTGAGAGGACGCATAGAACGCTGGTTCATATATATGCCAAAAAGCTTCTTTCCCTGTAAGAGAAATTCAGATTAAGCAATGTGGCAGAAAGACAAGACAAAAGCTTGCCAATATGAAACATGCGCGTTTTACATAAAATAAATTCTTGTTTGTAATGCAGAAAAGCTTGTCTTTAATGTGTTAGATGTTTTCTGCTCCGCAAGTGAATTTAGAACTGCTATGCCCAGATAGATTAGTTTAGCGAGTCTATGAACAGTGACACTGTGTCAGTGATCCTGAGAGGATGAAGAGAACGTGTGTCCACATATGCCGAAAAGCTTCTTTCCCTGTAAGAGAAATTCAGTTTATGAAATGTTAAGACAAAAGCTTGCCAATATGAAAGACCGTCGTTTCAAATGAAATAAATTCTTGTTTGCAATGCAGAAAAGCCTTTCTTTAATGTGTTAGATATTTTCTGCTCGGCAAGTGAATTTAGAGCTGCTCTTTCCCTACTGCTTAATTTAGCGTTTCTATGAATAGTGGCTCTGTAACAGTGCTAGTAAGACAATGAAGAGCATGCGTGTCCACATATAATGAAAAGCTTTTTTCTCTGTAAGAAAAACTCAATTTATGCAAAGTTAAGACAAAAGATTGCCAATATGAAAGCAGTTCTTTTCAAATGAAATGAAGTTTTATTTCCAATGCAGAAAGGCGTTTCTTTAATGTGTTAGTTATTGTATATTATGCAAGCAAACTTAGAGCTGCTATGCAAAGACAGCTTAGTTTGGCATTTCTATGAACAGCGACTCTGTGTTAGTGCTCCTGAGAGAATGAAGTGAACCTGTGTCCACATTCCTGAAATGCTTCTTTCCCTGTAAGAGAAATTCAGTTTATGAAATGTTAAGACAAAAGCTTGCCAATATGAAAGACCCTCGTGTCAAATGAAATAAATTCTTGTTTGCAATGAAGAAAAGCCTTTCTTTAATGTGTTAGATATTTTCTGCTCGGCAAGTGAATTTAGAGCTGCTCTTTCCTTACTGCTTAATTTAGCGTTTCTATGAACAGTGGCACTGTAACAGTGCTACTAAGACAATGAAGAGCATGCGTGTCCACATATAATGAAAAGCTTTTTTCTCTGTAAGAAAAACTCAATTTATGCAAAGTTAAGACAAATGATTGCTAATATGAAAGCAGTTCTTTTCAAATGAAATGAAGTTTTATTTCCAATGCAGAAAGGCGTTTCTTTAATGTGTTAGATATTGTATATTATGCAAGCAAACTTAGAGCTGCTATGCAAACACAGCTTAGTTTAGCGTTTCTATAAACAATGACATTGTGTGATTGCTCCTGAGAGAAAGAAGAGAACGCGGGTCCACGGATTCTGAAAAGCTTCTTTCCCTGGAAGAGAAATTCATTTTATGCAGAGTTAAGGCAAAAGATTGCCAATATGAAAGCAGTTCTTTTCGAATGAAATGAAGTTTTGTTTCCAATGCAGAAAGGCGTTTCTTTAATGTTTTAGTTATCGTATATTACACAAGCAAACTTAGAGCTGGTATGCAAAGACAGCTTAGTTTAGTGTTTTTATGAACAGCGACTCTGTGTCAGTACTCCTGAGAGAATGAAGAGAACCTGTGTCCACATATGCTGAAAAGCTTCTTTCCCTGTAAGAGAAATTCATTTTTTGCATTGTTAAGAAAACAGCTTGCCAATATGAAAGATGTTCCTTTTAAATGAAATAAAGTCTTGTTTGTACTGCAGAAAGGCGTGTCTTTAATGTTTTAGATATTGTATACTACGCAGGCAAACTTAGAGCTGCTAGGCAAAGACAGCTTAGTTTAGCGTTTCTATGAACAGTGTCACTGTGTCAGTTCTCCTGAGAGGACGCATAGAACGCTGGTTCATATATATGCCAAAAAGCTTCTTTCCCTGTAAGAGAAATTCAGATTAAGCAATGTGGCAGAAAGACAAGACAAAAGCTTGCCAATATGAAACATGCGCGTTTTACATAAAATAAATTCTTGTTTGTAATGCAGAAAAGCTTGTCTTTAATGTGTTAGATGTTTTCTGCTCCGCAAGTGAATTTAGAACTGCTATGCCCAGATAGATTAGTTTAGCGAGTCTATGAACAAGTGACACTGTGTCAGTGATCCTGAGAGGATGAAGAGAACGTGTGTCCACATATGCCGAAAAGCTTCTTTCCCTGTAAGAGAAATTCAGTTTATGAAATGTTAAGACAAAAGCTTGCCAATATGAAAGACCGTCGTTTCAAATGAAATAAATTCTTGTTTGCAATGCAGAAAAGCCTTTCTTTAATGTGTTAGATATTTTCTGCTCGGCAAGTGAATTTAGAGCTGCTCTTTCCCTACTGCTTAATTTAGCGTTTCTATGAATAGTGGCTCTGTAACAGTGCTAGTAAGACAATGAAGAGCATGCGTGTCGACATATAATGAAAAGCTTTTTTCTCTGTAAGAAAAACTCAATTTATGCAAAGTTAAGACAAAAGATTGCCAATATGAAAGCAGTTCTTTTCAAATGAAATGAAGTTTTATTTCCAATGCAGAAAGGCGTTTCTTTAATGTGTTAGTTATTGTATATTATGCAAGCAAACTTAGAGCTGCTATGCAAAGACAGCTTAGTTTGGCATTTCTATGAACAGCGACTCTGTGTTAGTGCTCCTGAGAGAATGAAGTGAACCTGTGTCCACATTCCTGAAATGCTTCTTTCCCTGTAAGAGAAATTCAGTTTATGAAATGTTAAGACAAAAGCTTGCCAATATGAAAGACCCTCGTGTCAAATGAAATAAATTCTTGTTTGCAATGAAGAAAAGCCTTTCTTTAATGTGTTAGATATTTTCTGCTCGGCAAGTGAATTTAGAGCTGCTCTTTCCTTACTGCTTAATTTAGCGTTTCTATGAACAGTGGCACTGTAACAGTGCTACTAAGACAATGAAGAGCATGCGTGTCCACATATAATGAAAAGCTTTTTTCTCTGTAAGAAAAACTCAATTTATGCAAAGTTAAGACAAAAGATTGCTAATATGAAAGCAGTTCTTTTCAAATGAAATGAAGTTTTATTTCCAATGCAGAAAGGCGTTTCTTTAATGTGTTAGATATTGTATATTATGCAAGCAAACATAGAGCTGCTATGCAAACACAGCTTAGTTTAGCGTTTCTACAAACAATGACATTGTGTGATTGCTCCTGAGAGAAAGAAGAGAACGCGGGTCCACGGATTCTGAAAAGCTTCTTTCCCTGGAAGAGAAATTCATTTTATGCAGAGTTAAGGCAAAAGATTGCCAATATGAAAGCAGTTCTTTTCGAATGAAATGAAGTTTTGTTTGTACTGCAGAAAGGCGTGTCTTTAATGTTTTAGATATTGTATACTACGCAGGCAAACTTAGAGCTGCTAGGCAAAGACAGCTTAGTTTAGCGTTTCTATGAACAGTGTCACTGTGTCAGTTCTCCTGAGAGGACGCATAGAACGCTGGTTCATATATATGCCAAAAAGCTTCTTTCCCTGTAAGAGAAATTCAGATTAAGCAATGTGGCAGAAAGACAAGACAAAAGCTTGCCAATATGAAACATGCGCGTTTTACATAAAATAAATTCTTGTTTGTAATGCAGAAAAGCTTGTCTTTAATGTGTTTGATGTTTTCTGCTCCGCAAGTGAATTTAGAACTGCTATGCCCAGATAGATTAGTTTAGCGAGTCTATGAACAGTGACACTGTGTCAGTGATCCTGAGAGGATGAAGAGAACGTGTGTCCACATATGCCGAAAAGCTTCTTTCCCTGTAAGAGAAATTCAGTTTATGAAATGTTAAGACAAAAGCTTGCCAATATGAAAGACCGTCGTTTCAAATGAAATAAATTCTTGTTTGCAATGCAGAAAAGCCTTTCTTTAATGTGTTAGATATTTTCTGCTCGGCAAGTGAATTTAGAGCTGCTCTTTCCCTACTGCTTAATTTAGCGTTTCTATGAATAGTGGCTCTGTAACAGTGCTAGTAAGACAATGAAGAGCATGCGTGTCCACATATAATGAAAAGCTGTTTTCTCTGTAAGAAAAACTCAATTTATGCAAAGTTAAGACAAAAGATTGCTAATATGAAAGCAGTTCTTTTCAAATGAAATGAAGTTTTATTTCCAATGCAGAAAGGCGTTTCTTTAATGTGTTAGATATTGTATATTATGCAAGCAAACGTAGAGCTGCTATGCAAACACAGCTTAGTTTAGCGTTTCTATAAACAATGACATTGTGTGATTGCTCCTGAGAGAAAGAAGAGAATGCGGGTCCACGGATTCTGAAAAGCTTCTTTCCCTGGAAGAGAAATTCATTTTGTGCAGAGTTAAGGCAAAAGATTGCCAATATGAAAGCAGTTCTTTTCGAATGAAATGAAGTTTTGTTTCCAATGCAGAAAGGCGTTTCTTTAATGTTTTAGTTATCGTATATTACACAAGCAAACTTAGAGCTGGTATGCAAAGACAGCTTAGTTTAGTGTTTTTATGAACAGCGACTCTGTGTCAGTGCTCCTGAGAGAATGAAGAGAACCTGTGTCCACATATGCTGAAAAGCTTCTTTCCCTGTAAGAGAAATTCATTTTTTGCATTGTTAAGACAACAGCTTGCCAATATGAAAGATGTTCCTTTTAAATGAAATAAAGTCTTGTTTGTACTGCAGAAAGGCGTGTCTTTAATGTTTTAGATATTGTATACTACGCAGGCAAACTTAGAGCTGCTAGGCAAAGACAGCTTAGTTTAGCGTTTCTATGAACAGTGTCACTGTGTCAGTTCTCCTGAGAGGACGCATAGAACGCTGGTTCATATATATGCCAAAAAGCTTCTTTCCCTGTAAGAGAAATTCAGATTAAGCAATGTGGCAGAAAGACAAGACAAAAGCTTGCCAATATGAAACATGCGCGTTTTACATAAAATAAATTCTTGTTTGTAATGCTGAAAAGCTTGTCTTTAATGTGTTAGATGTTTTCTGCTCCGCAAGTGAATTTAGAACTGCTATGCCCAGATAGATTAGTTTAGCGAGTCTATGAACAGTGACACTGTGTCAGTGATCCTGAGAGGATGAAGAGAACGTGTGTCCACATATGCCGAAAAGCTTCTTTCCCTGTAAGAGAAATTCAGTTTATGAAATGTTAAGACAAAAGCTTGCCAACATGAAAGACCGTCGTTTCAAATGAAATAAATTCTTGTTTGCAATGCAGAAAAGCCTTTCTTTAATGTGTTAGATATTTTCTGCTCGGCAAGTGAATTTAGAGCTGCTCTTTCCCTACTGCTTAATTTAGCGAGTCTATGAATAGTGGCACTGTAACAGTGCTAGTAAGACAATGAAGAGCATGCGTGTCCACATATAATGAAAAGCGTTTTTCTCTGTAAGAAAAACTCAATTTATGCAAAGTTAAGACAAAAGATTGCCAATATGAAAGCAGTTCTTTTCAAATGAAATGAAGTTTTATTTCCAATGCAGAAAGGCGTTTCTTTAATGTGTTAGTTATTGTATATTATGCAAGCAAACTTAGAGCTGCTATGCAAAGACAGCTTAGTTTGGCATTTCTATGAACAGCGACTCTGTGTTAGTGCTCCTGAGAGAATGAAGTGAACCTGTGTCCACATTCCTGAAAAGCTTCTTTCCCTGTAAGAGAAATTCAGTTTATGAAATGTTAAGACAAAAGCTTGCCAATATGAAAGACCCTCGTGTCAAATGAAATAAATTCTTGTTTGCAATGAAGAAAAGCCTTTCTTTAATGTGTTAGATATTTTCTGCTCGGCAAGTGAATTTAGAGCTGCTCTTTCCTTACTGCTTAATTTAGCGTTTCTATGAACAGTGGCACTGTAACAGTGCTACTAAGACAATGAAGAGCATGCGTGTCCACATATAATGAAAAGCTTTTTTCTCTGTAAGAAAAACTCAATTTATGCAAAGTTAAGACAAAAGATTGCTAATATGAAAGCAGTTCTTTTCAAATGAAATGAAGTTTTATTTCCAATGCAGAAAGGCGTTTCTTTAATGTGTTAGATATTGTATATTATGCAAGCAAACTTAGAGCTGCTATGCAAACACAGCTTAGTTTAGCGTTTCTATAAACAATGACATTGTGTGATTGCTCCTGAGAGAAAGAAGAGAACGCGGGTCCACGGATTCTGAAAAGCTTCTTTCCCTGGAAGAGAAATTCATTTTATGCAGAGTTAAGGCAAAAGATTGCCAATATGAAAGCAGTTCTTTTCGAATGAAATGAAGTTTTGTTTCCAATGCAGAAAGGCGTTTCTTTAATGTTTTAGTTATCGTATATTACACAAGCAAACTTAGAGCTGGTATGCAAAGACAGCTTAGTTTAGTGTTTTTATGAACAGCGACTCTGTGTCAGTACTCCTGAGAGAATGAAGAGAACCTGTGTCCACATATGCTGAAAAGCTTCTTTCCCTGTAAGAGAAATTCATTTTTTGCATTGTTAAGACAACAGCTTGCCAATATGAAAGATGTTCCTTTTAAATGAAATAAAATCTTGTTTGTACTGCAGAAAGACGTGTCTTTAATGTTTTAGATATTGTATACTACGCAGGCAAACTTAGAGCTGCTAGGCAAAGACAGCTTAGTTTAGCGTTTCTATGAACAGTGTCACTGTGTCAGTTCTCCTGAGAGGACGCATAGAACGCTGGTTCATATATATGCCAAAAAGCTTCTTTCCCTGTAAGAGAAATTCAGATTAAGCAATGTGGCAGAAAGACAAGACAAAAGCTTGCCAATATGAAACATGCGCGTTTTACATAAAATAAATTCTTGTTTGTAATGCTGAAAAGCTTGTCTTTAATGTGTTAGATGTTTTCTGCTCCGCAAGTGAATTTAGAACTGCTATGCCCAGATAGATTAGTTTAGCGAGTCTATGAACAAGTGACACTGTGTCAGTGATCCTGAGAGGATGAAGAGAACGTGTGTCCACATATGCCGAAAAACTTCTTTCCCTGTAAGAGAAATTCAGTTTATGAAATGTTAAGACAAAAGCTTGCCAATATGAAAGACCGTCGTTTCAAATGAAATAAATTCTTGTTTGCAATGCAGAAAAGCCTTTCTTTAATGTGTTAGATATTTTCTGCTCGGCAAGTGAATTTAGAGCTGCTCTTTCCCTACTGCTTAATTTAGCGTTTCTATGAATAGTGGCTCTGTAACAGTGCTAGTAAGACAATGAAGAGCATGCGTGTCCACATATAATGAAAAGCTTTTTTCTCTGTAAGAAAAACTCAATTTATGCAAAGTTAAGACAAAAGATTGCCAATATGAAAGCAGTTCTTTTCAAATGAAATGAAGTTTTATTTCCAATGCAGAAAGGCGTTTCTTTAATGTGTTAGTTATTGTATATTATGCAAGCAAACTTAGAGCTGCTATGCAAAGACAGCTTAGTTTGGCATTTCTATGAACAGCGACTCTGTGTTAGTGCTCCTGAGAGAATGAAGTGAACCTGTGTCCACATTCCTGAAAAGCTTCTTTCCCTGTAAGAGAAATTCAGTTTATGAAATGTTAAGACAAAAGCTTGCCAATATGAAAGACCCTCGTGTCAAATGAAATAAATTCTTGTTTGCAATGAAGAAAAGCCTTTCTTTAATGTGTTAGATATTTTCTGCTCGGCAAGTGAATTTAGAGCTGCTCTTTCCTTACTGCTTAATTTAGCGTTTCTATGAACAGTGGCACTGTAACAGTGCTACTAAGACAATGAAGAGCATGCGTGTCCACATATAATGAAAAGCTTTTTTCTCTGTAAGAAAAACTCAATTTATGCAAAGTTAAGACAAAAGATTGCTAATATGAAAGCAGTTCTTTTCAAATGAAATGAAGTTTTATTTCCAATGCAGAAAGGCGTTTCTTTAATGTGTTAGATATTGTATATTATGCAAGCAAACTTAGAGCTGCTATGCAAACACAGCTTAGTTTAGCGTTTCTATAAACAATGACATTGTGTGATTGCTCCTGAGAGAAAGAAGAGAACGCGGGTCCACGGATTCTGAAAAGCTTCTTTCCCTGGAAGAGAAATTCATTTTATGCAGAGTTAAGGCAAAAGATTGCCAATATGAAAGCAGTTCTTTTCGAATGAAATGAAGTTTTGTTTCCAATGCAGAAAGGCGTTTCTTTAATGTTTTAGTTATCGTATATTACACAAGCAAACTTAGAGCTGGTATGCAAAGACAGCTTAGTTTAGTGTTTTTATGAACAGCGACTCTGTGTCAGTACTCCTGAGAGAATGAAGAGAACCTGTGTCCACATATGCTGAAAAGCTTCTTTCCCTGTAAGAGAAATTCATTTTTTGCATTGTTAAGACAACAGCTTGCCAATATGAAAGATGTTCCTTTTAAATGAAATAAAATCTTGTTTGTACTGCAGAGAGACGTGTCTTTAATGTTTTAGATATTGTATACTACGCAGGCAAACTTAGAGCTGCTAGGCAAAGACAGCTTAGTTTAGCGTTTCTATGAACAGTGTCACTGTGTCAGTTCTCCTGAGAGGACGCATAGAACGCTGGTTCATATATATGCCAAAAAGCTTCTTTCCCTGTAAGAGAAATTCAGATTAAGCAATGTGGCAGAAAGACAAGACAAAAGCTTGCCAATATGAAACATGCGCGTTTTACATAAAATAAATTCTTGTTTGTAATGCAGAAAAGCTTGTCTTTAATGTGTTAGATGTTTTCTGCTCCGCAAGTGAATTTAGAACTGCTATGCCCAGATAGATTAGTTTAGCGAGTCTATGAACAAGTGACACTGTGTCAGTGATCCTGAGAGGATGAAGAGAACGTGTGTCCACATATGCCGAAAAACTTCTTTCCCTGTAAGAGAAATTCAGTTTATGAAATGTTAAGACAAAAGCTTGCCAATATGAAAGACCGTCGTTTCAAATGAAATAAATTCTTGTTTGCAATGCAGAAAAGCCTTTCTTTAATGTGTTAGATATTTTCTGCTCGGCAAGTGAATTTAGAGCTGCTCTTTCCCTACTGCTTAATTTAGCGTTTCTATGAATAGTGGCTCTGTAACAGTGCTAGTAAGACAATGAAGAGCATGCGTGTCCACATATAATGAAAAGCTTTTTTCTCTGTAAGAAAAACTCAATTTATGCAAAGTTAAGACAAAAGATTGCCAATATGAAAGCAGTTCTTTTCAAATGAAATGAAGTTTTATTTCCAATGCAGAAAGGCGTTTCTTTAATGTGTTAGTTATTGTATATTATGCAAGCAAACTTAGAGCTGCTATGCAAAGACAGCTTAGTTTGGCATTTCTATGAACAGCGACTCTGTGTTAGTGCTCCTGAGAGAATGAAGTGAACCTGTGTCCACATTCCTGAAAAGCTTCTTTCCCTGTAAGAGAAATTCAGTTTATGAAATGTTAAGACAAAAGCTTGCCAATATGAAAGACCCTCGTGTCAAATGAAATAAATTCTTGTTTGCAATGAAGAAAAGCCTTTCTTTAATGTGTTAGATATTTTCTGCTCGGCAAGTGAATTTAGAGCTGCTCTTTCCTTACTGCTTAATTTAGCGTTTCTATGAACAGTGGCACTGTAACAGTGCTACTAAGACAATGAAGAGCATGCGTGTCCACATATAATGAAAAGCTTTTTTCTCTGTAAGAAAAACTCAATTTATGCAAAGTTAAGACAAAAGATTGCTAATATGAAAGCAGTTCTTTTCAAATGAAATGAAGTTTTATTTCCAATGCAGAAAGGCGTTTCTTTAATGTGTTAGTTATTGTATATTATGCAAGCAAACTTAGAGCTGCTATGCAAACACAGCTTAGTTTAGCGTTTCTATAAACAATGACATTGTGTGATTGCTCCTGAGAGAAAGAAGAGAACGCGGGTCCACGGATTCTGAAAAGCTTCTTTCCCTGGAAGAGAAATTCATTTTATGCAGAGTTAAGGCAAAAGATTGCCAATATGAAAGCAGTTCTTTTCGAATGAAATGAAGTTTTGTTTCCAATGCAGAAAGGCGTTTCTTTAATGTTTTAGTTATCGTATATTACACAAGCAAACTTAGAGCTGGTATGCAAAGACAGCTTAGTTTAGTGTTTTTATGAACAGCGACTCTGTGTCAGTGCTCCTGAGAGAATGAAGAGAACCTGTGTCCCCATATGCTGAAAAGCTTCTTTCCCTGTAAGAGAAATTCATTTTTTGCATTGTTAAGACAACAGCTTGCTAATATGAAAGATGTTCCTTTTAAATGAAATAAAGTCTTGTTTGTACTGCAGAAAGGCGTGTCTTTAATGTTTTAGATATTGTATACTACGCAGGCAAACTTAGAGCTGCTAGGCAAAGACAGCTTAGTTTAGCGTTTCTATGAACAGTGTCACTGTGTCAGTTCTCCTGAGAGGACGCATAGAACGCTGGTTCATATATATGCCAAAAAGCTTCTTTCCCTGTAAGAGAAATTCAGATTAAGCAATGTGGCAGAAAGACAAGACAAAAGCTTGCCAATATGAAACATGCGCGTTTTACATAAAATAAATTCTTGTTTGTAATGCAGAAAAGCTTGTCTTTAATGTGTTAGATGTTTTCTGCTCCGCAAGTGAATTTAGAACTGCTATGCCCAGATAGATTAGTTTAGCGAGTCTATGAACAGTGACACTGTGTCAGTGATCCTGAGAGGATGAAGAGAACGTGTGTCCACATATGCCGAAAAGCTTCTTTCCCTGTAAGAGAAATTCAGTTTATGGAATGTTAAGACAAAAGCTTGCCAATATGAAAGACCGTCGTTTCAAATGAAATAAATTCTTGTTTGCAATGCAGAAAAGCCTTTCTTTAATGTGTTAGATATTTTCTGCTCGGCAAGTGAATTTAGAGCTGCTCTTTCCTTACTGCTTAATTTAGCGTTTCTATGAACAGTGGCACTGTAACAGTGCTACTAAGACAATGAAGAGCATGCGTGTCCACATATAATGAAAAGCTTTTTTCTCTGTAAGAAAAACTCAATTTATGCAAAGTTAAGACAAAAGATTGCTAATATGAAAGCAGTTCTTTTCAAATGAAATGAAGTTTTATTTCCAATGCAGAAAGGCGTTTCTTTAATGTGTTAGATATTGTATATTATGCAAGCAAACTTAGAGCTGCTATGCAAACACAGCTTAGTTTAGCGTTTCTATAAACAATGACATTGTGTGATTGCTCCTGAGAGAAAGAAGAGAACGCGGGTCCACGGATTCTGAAAAGCTTCTTTCCCTGGAAGAGAAATTCATTTTATGCAGAGTTAAGGCAAAAGATTGCCAATATGAAAGCAGTTCTTTTCGAATGAAATGAAGTTTTGTTTCCAATGCAGAAAGGCGTTTCTTTAATGTTTTAGTTATCGTATATTACACAAGCAAACTTAGAGCTGGTATGCAAAGACAGCTTAGTTTAGTGTTTTTATGAACAGCGACTCTGTGTCAGTACTCCTGAGAGAATGAAGAGAACCTGTGTCCACATATGCTGAAAAGCTTCTTTCCCTGTAAGAGAAATTCATTTTTTGCATTGTTAAGACAACAGCTTGCCAATATGAAAGATGTTCCTTTTAAATGAAATAAAATCTTGTTTGTACTGCAGAGAGACGTGTCTTTAATGTTTTAGATATTGTATACTACGCAGGCAAACTTAGAGCTGCTAGGCAAAGACAGCTTAGTTTAGCGTTTCTATGAACAGTGTCACTGTGTCAGTTCTCCTGAGAGGACGCATAGAACGCTGGTTCATATATATGCCAAAAAGCTTCTTTCCCTGTAAGAGAAATTCAGATTAAGCAATGTGGCAGAAAGACAAGACAAAAGCTTGCCAATATGAAACATGCGCGTTTTACATAAAATAAATTCTTGTTTGTAATGCAGAAAAGCTTGTCTTTAATGTGTTAGATGTTTTCTGCTCCGCAAGTGAATTTAGAACTGCTATGCCCAGATAGATTAGTTTAGCGAGTCTATGAACAGTGACACTGTGTCAGTGATCCTGAGAGGATGAAGAGAACGTGTGTCCACATATGCCGAAAAGCTTCTTTCCCTGTAAGAGAAATTCAGTTTATGGAATGTTAAGACAAAAGCTTGCCAATATGAAAGACCGTCGTTTCAAATGAAATAAATTCTTGTTTGCAATGCAGAAAAGCCTTTCTTTAATGTGTTAGATATTTTCTGCTCGGCAAGTGAATTTAGAGCTGCTCTTTCCTTACTGCTTAATTTAGCGTTTCTATGAACAGTGGCACTGTAACAGTGCTACTAAGACAATGAAGAGCATGCGTGTCCACATATAATGAAAAGCTTTTTTCTCTGTAAGAAAAACTCAATTTATGCAAAGTTAAGACAAAAGATTGCTAATATGAAAGCAGTTCTTTTCAAATGAAATGAAGTTTTATTTCCAATGCAGAAAGGCGTTTCTTTAATGTGTTAGATATTGTATATTATGCAAGCAAACTTAGAGCTGCTATGCAAAGACAGCTTAGTTTGGCATTTCTATGAACAGCGACTCTGTGTTAGTGCTCCTGAGAGAATGAAGTGAACCTGTGTCCACATTCCTGAAAAGCTTCTTTCCCTGTAAGAGAAATTCAGTTTATGAAATGTTAAGACAAAAGCTTGCCAATATGAAAGACCCTCGTGTCAAATGAAATAAATTCTTGTTTGCAATGAAGAAAAGCCTTTCTTTAATGTGTTAGATATTTTCTGCTCGGCAAGTGAATTTAGAGCTGCTCTTTCCTTACTGCTTAATTTAGCGTTTCTATGAACAGTGGCACTGTAACAGTGCTACTAAGACAATGAAGAGCATGCGTGTCCACATATAATGAAAAGCTTTTTTCTCTGTAAGAAAAACTCAATTTATGCAAAGTTAAGACAAAAGATTGCTAATATGAAAGCAGTTCTTTTCAAATGAAATGAAGTTTTATTTCCAATGCAGAAAGGCGTTTCTTTAATGTGTTAGATATTGTATATTATGCAAGCAAATTTAGAGCTGCTATGCAAACACAGCTTAGTTTAGCGTTTCTATAAACAATGACATTGTGTGATTGCTCCTGAGAGAAAGAAGAGAACGCGGGTCCACGGATTCTGAAAAGCTTCTTTCCCTGGAAGAGAAATTCATTTTATGCAGAGTTAAGGCAAAAGATTGCCAATATGAAAGCAGTTCTTTTCGAATGAAATGAAGTTTTGTTTCCAATGCAGAAAGGCGTTTCTTTAATGTTTTAGTTATCGTATATTACACAAGCAAACTTAGAGCTGGTATGCAAAGACAGCTTAGTTTAGTGTTTTTATGAACAGTGTCACTGTGTCAGTGCTCCTGAGAGAATGAAGAGAACCTGTGTCCACATATGCTGAAAAGCTTCTTTCCCTGTAAGAGAAATTCATTTTTTGCATTGTTAAGACAACAGCTTGCCAATATGAAAGATGTTCCTTTTAAATGAAATAAAGTCTTGTTTGTACTGCAGAAAGGCGTGTCTTTAATGTTTTAGATATTGTATACTACGCAGGCAAACTTAGAGCTGCTAGGCAAAGACAGCTTAGTTTAGCGTTTCTATGAACAGTGTCACTGTGTCAGTTCTCCTGAGAGGACGCATAGAACGCTGGTTCATATATATGCCAAAAAGCTTCTTTCCCTGTAAGAGAAATTCAGATTAAGCAATGTGGCAGAAAGACAAGACAAAAGCTTGCCAATATGAAACATGCGCGTTTTACATAAAATAAATTCTTGTTTGTAATGCAGAAAAGCTTGTCTTTAATGTGTTTGATGTTTTCTGCTCCGCAAGTGAATTTAGAACTGCTATGCCCAGATAGATTAGTTTAGCGAGTCTATGAACAGTGACACTGTGTCAGTGATCCTGAGAGGATGAAGAGAACGTGTGTCCACATATGCCGAAAAGCTTCTTTCCCTGTAAGAGAAATTCAGTTTATGAAATGTTAAGACAAAAGCTTGCCAATATGAAAGACCGTCGTTTCAAATGAAATAAATTCTTGTTTGCAATGCAGAAAAGCCTTTCTTTAATGTGTTAGATATTTTCTGCTCGGCAAGTGAATTTAGAGCTGCTCTTTCCCTACTGCTTAATTTAGCGAGTCTATGAATAGTGGCACTGTAACAGTGCTACTAAGACAATGAAGAGCATGCGTGTCCACATATAATGAAAAGCTTTTTTCTCTGTAAGAAAAACTCAATTTATGCAAAGTTAAGACAAAAGATTGCAAATATGAAAGCAGTTCTTTTCAAATGAAATGAAGTTTTATTTCCAATGCAGAAAGGCGTTTCTTTAATGTGTTAGATATTGTATATTATGCAAGCAAACTTAGAGCTGCTATGCAAACACAGCTTAGTTTAGCGTTTCTATAAACAATGACATTGTGTGATTGCTCCTGAGAGAAAGAAGAGAACGCGGGTCCACGGATTCTGAAAAGCTTCTTTCCCTGGAAGAGAAATTCATTTTATGCAGAGTTAAGGCAAAAGATTGCCAATATGAAAGCAGTTCTTTTCGAATGAAATGAAGTTTTGTTTCCAATGCAGAAAGGCGTTTCTTTAATGTTTTAGTTATCGTATATTACACAAGCAAACTTAGAGCTGGTATGCAAAGACAGCTTAGTTTAGTGTTTTTATGAACAGCGACTCTGTGTCAGTACTCCTGAGAGAATGAAGAGAACCTGTGTCCACATATGCTGAAAAGCTTCTTTCCCTGTAAGAGAAATTCATTTTTTGCATTGTTAAGACAACAGCTTGCCAATATGAAAGATGTTCCTTTTAAATGAAATAAAATCTTGTTTGTACTGCAGAGAGACGTGTCTTTAATGTTTTAGATATTGTATACTACGCAGGCAAACTTAGAGCTGCTAGGCAAAGACAGCTTAGTTTAGCGTTTCTATGAACAGTGTCACTGTGTCAGTTCTCCTGAGAGGACGCATAGAACGCTGGTTCATATATATGCCAAAAAGCTTCTTTCCCTGTAAGAGAAATTCAGATTAAGCAATGTGGCAGAAAGACAAGACAAAAGCTTGCCAATATGAAACATGCGCGTTTTACATAAAATAAATTCTTGTTTGTAATGCTGAAAAGCTTGTCTTTAATGTGTTAGATGTTTTCTGCTCCGCAAGTGAATTTAGAACTGCTATGCCCAGATAGATTAGTTTAGCGAGTCTATGAACAGTGACACTGTGTCAGTGATCCTGAGAGGATGAAGAGAACGTGTGTCCACATATGCCGAAAAGCTTCTTTCCCTGTAAGAGAAATTCAGTTTATGAAATGTTAAGACAAAAGCTTGCCAATATGAAAGACCGTCGTTTCAAATGAAATAAATTCTTGTTTGCAATGCAGAAAAGCCTTTCTTTAATGTGTTAGATATTTTCTGCTCGGCAAGTGAATTTAGAGCTGCTCTTTCCCTACTGCTTAATTTAGCGTTTCTATGAATAGTGGCTCTGTAACAGTGCTAGTAAGACAATGAAGAGCATGCGTGTCCACATATAATGAAAAGCTTTTTTCTCTGTAAGAAAAACTCAATTTATGCAAAGTTAAGACAAAAGATTGCCAATATGAAAGCAGTTCTTTTCAAATGAAATGAAGTTTTATTTCCAATGCAGAAAGGCGTTTCTTTAATGTGTTAGTTATTGTATATTATGCAAGCAAACTTAGAGCTGCTATGCAAAGACAGCTTAGTTTGGCATTTCTATGAACAGCGACTCTGTGTTAGTGCTCCTGAGAGAATGAAGTGAACCTGTGTCCACATTCCTGAAAAGCTTCTTTCCCTGTAAGAGAAATTCAGTTTATGAAATGTTAAGACAAAAGCTTGCCAATATGAAAGACCCTCGTGTCAAATGAAATAAATTCTTGTTTGCAATGAAGAAAAGCCTTTCTTTAATGTGTTAGATATTTTCTGCTCGGCAAGTGAATTTAGAGCTGCTCTTTCCTTACTGCTTAATTTAGCGTTTCTATGAACAGTGGCACTGTAACAGTGCTACTAAGACAATGAAGAGCATGCGTGTCCACATATAATGAAAAGCTTTTTTCTCTGTAAGAAAAACTCAATTTATGCAAAGTTAAGACAAAAGATTGCTAATATGAAAGCAGTTCTTTTCAAATGAAATGAAGTTTTATTTCCAATGCAGAAAGGCGTTTCTTTAATGTGTTAGATATTGTATATTATGCAAGCAAACTTAGAGCTGCTATGCAAACACAGCTTAGTTTAGCGTTTCTATAAACAATGACATTGTGTGATTGCTCCTGAGAGAAAGAAGAGAACGCGGGTCCACGGATTCTGAAAAGCTTCTTTCCCTGGAAGAGAAATTCATTTTATGCAGAGTTAAGGCAAAAGATTGCCAATATGAAAGCAGTTCTTTTCGAATGAAATGAAGTTTTGTTTCCAATGCAGAAAGGCGTTTCTTTAATGTTTTAGTTATCGTATATTACACAAGCAAACTTAGAGCTGGTATGCAAAGACAGCTTAGTTTAGTGTTTTTATGAACAGCGACTCTGTGTCAGTACTCCTGAGAGAATGAAGAGAACCTGTGTCCACATATGCTGAAAAGCTTCTTTCCCTGTAAGAGAAATTCATTTTTTGCATTGTTAAGACAACAGCTTGCCAATATGAAAGATGTTCCTTTTAAATGAAATAAAATCTTGTTTGTACTGCAGAAAGACGTGTCTTTAATGTTTTAGATATTGTATACTACGCAGGCAAACTTAGAGCTGCTAGGCAAAGACAGCTTAGTTTAGCGTTTCTATGAACAGTGTCACTGTGTCAGTTCTCCTGAGAGGACGCATAGAACGCTGGTTCATATATATGCCAAAAAGCTTCTTTCCCTGTAAGAGAAATTCAGATTAAGCAATGTGGCAGAAAGACAAGACAAAAGCTTGCCAATATGAAACATGCGCGTTTTACATAAAATAAATTCTTGTTTGTAATGCTGAAAAGCTTGTCTTTAATGTGTTAGATGTTTTCTGCTCCGCAAGTGAATTTAGAACTGCTATGCCCAGATAGATTAGTTTAGCGAGTCTATGAACAAGTGACACTGTGTCAGTGATCCTGAGAGGATGAAGAGAACGTGTGTCCACATATGCCGAAAAACTTCTTTCCCTGTAAGAGAAATTCAGTTTATGAAATGTTAAGACAAAAGCTTGCCAATATGAAAGACCGTCGTTTCAAATGAAATAAATTCTTGTTTGCAATGCAGAAAAGCCTTTCTTTAATGTGTTAGATATTTTCTGCTCGGCAAGTGAATTTAGAGCTGCTCTTTCCCTACTGCTTAATTTAGCGTTTCTATGAATAGTGGCTCTGTAACAGTGCTAGTAAGACAATGAAGAGCATGCGTGTCCACATATAATGAAAAGCTTTTTTCTCTGTAAGAAAAACTCAATTTATGCAAAGTTAAGACAAAAGATTGCCAATATGAAAGCAGTTCTTTTCAAATGAAATGAAGTTTTATTTCCAATGCAGAAAGGCGTTTCTTTAATGTGTTAGTTATTGTATATTATGCAAGCAAACTTAGAGCTGCTATGCAAAGACAGCTTAGTTTGGCATTTCTATGAACAGCGACTCTGTGTTAGTGCTCCTGAGAGAATGAAGTGAACCTGTGTCCACATTCCTGAAAAGCTTCTTTCCCTGTAAGAGAAATTCAGTTTATGAAATGTTAAGACAAAAGCTTGCCAATATGAAAGACCCTCGTGTCAAATGAAATAAATTCTTGTTTGCAATGAAGAAAAGCCTTTCTTTAATGTGTTAGATATTTTCTGCTCGGCAAGTGAATTTAGAGCTGCTCTTTCCTTACTGCTTAATTTAGCGTTTCTATGAACAGTGGCACTGTAACAGTGCTACTAAGACAATGAAGAGCATGCGTGTCCACATATAATGAAAAGCTTTTTTCTCTGTAAGAAAAACTCAATTTATGCAAAGTTAAGACAAAAGATTGCTAATATGAAAGCAGTTCTTTTCAAATGAAATGAAGTTTTATTTCCAATGCAGAAAGGCGTTTCTTTAATGTGTTAGATATTGTATATTATGCAAGCAAACTTAGAGCTGCTATGCAAACACAGCTTAGTTTAGCGTTTCTATAAACAATGACATTGTGTGATTGCTCCTGAGAGAAAGAAGAGAACGCGGGTCCACGGATTCTGAAAAGCTTCTTTCCCTGGAAGAGAAATTCATTTTGTGCAGAGTTAAGGCAAAAGATTGCCAATATGAAAGCAGTTCTTTTCGAATGAAATGAAGTTTTGTTTCCAATGCAGAAAGGCGTTTCTTTAATGTTTTAGTTATCGTATATTACACAAGCAAACTTAGAGCTGGTATGCAAAGACAGCTTAGTTTAGTGTTTTTATGAACAGTGTCACTGTGTCAGTGCTCCTGAGAGAATGAAGAGAACCTGTGTCCACATATGCTGAAAAGCTTCTTTCCCTGTAAGAGAAATTCATTTTTTGCATTGTTAAGACAACAGCTTGCCAATATGAAAGATGTTCCTTTTAAATGAAATAAAGTCTTGTTTGTACTGCAGAAAGGCGTGTCTTTAATGTTTTAGATATTGTATACTACGCAGGCAAACTTAGAGCTGCTAGGCAAAGACAGCTTAGTTTAGCGTTTCTATGAACAGTGTCACTGTGTCAGTTCTCCTGAGAGGACGCATAGAATGCTGGTTCATATATATGCCAAAAAGCTTCTTTCCCTGTAAGAGAAATTCAGATTAAGCAATGTGGCAGAAAGACAAGACAAAAGCTTGCCAATATGAAACATGCGCGTTTTACATAAAATAAATTCTTGTTTGTAATGCAGAAAAGCTTGTCTTTAATGTGTTAGATGTTTTCTGCTCCGCAAGTGAATTTAGAACTGCTATGCCCAGATAGATTAGTTTAGCGAGTCTATGAACAAGTGACACTGTGTCAGTGATCCTGAGAGGATGAAGAGAACGTGTGTCCACATATGCCGAAAAGCTTCTTTCCCTGTAAGAGAAATTCAGTTTATGAAATGTTAAGACAAAAGCTTGCCAATATGAAAGACCGTCGTTTCAAATGAAATAAATTCTTGTTTGCAATGCAGAAAAGCCTTTCTTTAATGTGTTAGATATTTTCTGCTCGGCAAGTGAATTTAGAGCTGCTCTTTCCCTACTGCTTAATTTAGCGTTTCTATGAATAGTGGCTCTGTAACAGTGCTAGTAAGACAATGAAGAGCATGCGTGTCGACATATAATGAAAAGCTTTTTTCTCTGTAAGAAAAACTCAATTTATGCAAAGTTAAGACAAAAGATTGCCAATATGAAAGCAGTTCTTTTCAAATGAAATGAAGTTTTATTTCCAATGCAGAAAGGCGTTTCTTTAATGTGTTAGTTATTGTATATTATGCAAGCAAACTTAGAGCTGCTATGCAAAGACAGCTTAGTTTGGCATTTCTATGAACAGCGACTCTGTGTTAGTGCTCCTGAGAGAATGAAGTGAACCTGTGTCCACATTCCTGAAAAGCTTCTTTCCCTGTAAGAGAAATTCAGTTTATGAAATGTTAAGACAAAAGCTTGCCAATATGAAAGACCCTCGTGTCAAATGAAATAAATTCTTGTTTGCAATGAAGAAAAGCCTTTCTTTAATGTGTTAGATATTTTCTGCTCGGCAAGTGAATTTAGAGCTGCTCTTTCCTTACTGCTTAATTTAGCGTTTCTATGAACAGTGGCACTGTAACAGTGCTACTAAGACAATGAAGAGCATGCGTGTCCACATATAATGAAAAGCTTTTTTCTCTGTAAGAAAAACTCAATTTATGCAAAGTTAAGACAAAAGATTGCTAATATGAAAGCAGTTCTTTTCAAATGAAATGAAGTTTTATTTCCAATGCAGAAAGGCGTTTCTTTAATGTGTTAGATATTGTATATTATGCAAGCAAACTTAGAGCTGCTATGCAAACACAGCTTAGTTTAGCGTTTCTATAAACAATGACATTGTGTGATTGCTCCTGAGAGAAAGAAGAGAACGCGGGTCCACGGATTCTGAAAAGCTTCTTTCCCTGGAAGAGAAATTCATTTTATGCAGAGTTAAGGCAAAAGATTGCCAATATGAAAGCAGTTCTTTTCGAATGAAATGAAGTTTTGTTTCCAATGCAGAAAGGCGTTTCTTTAATGTTTTAGTTATCGTATATTACACAAGCAAACTTAGAGCTGGTATGCAAAGACAGCTTAGTTTAGTGTTTTTATGAACAGTGTCACTGTGTCAGTGCTCCTGAGAGAATGAAGAGAACCTGTGTCCACATATGCTGAAAAGCTTCTTTCCCTGTAAGAGAAATTCATTTTTTGCATTGTTAAGACAACAGCTTGCCAATATGAAAGATGTTCCTTTTAAATGAAATAAAGTCTTGTTTGTACTGCAGAAAGGCGTGTCTTTAATGTTTTAGATATTGTATACTACGCAGGCAAACTTAGAGCTGCTAGGCAAAGACAGCTTAGTTTAGCGTTTCTATGAACAGTGTCACTGTGTCAGTTCTCCTGAGAGGACGCATAGAACGCTGGTTCATATATATGCCAAAAAGCTTCTTTCCCTGTAAGAGAAATTCAGATTAAGCAATGTGGCAGAAAGACAAGACAAAAGCTTGCCAATATGAAACATGCGCGTTTTACATAAAATAAATTCTTGTTTGTAATGCAGAAAAGCTTGTCTTTAATGTGTTTGATGTTTTCTGCTCCGCAAGTGAATTTAGAACTGCTATGCCCAGATAGATTAGTTTAGCGAGTCTATGAACAGTGACACTGTGTCAGTGATCCTGAGAGGATGAAGAGAACGTGTGTCCACATATGCCGAAAAGCTTCTTTCCCTGTAAGAGAAATTCAGTTTATGAAATGTTAAGACAAAAGCTTGCCAATATGAAAGACCGTCGTTTCAAATGAAATAAATTCTTGTTTGCAATGCAGAAAAGCCTTTCTTTAATGTGTTAGATATTTTCTGCTCGGCAAGTGAATTTAGAGCTGCTCTTTCCCTACTGCTTAATTTAGCGAGTCTATGAATAGTGGCACTGTAACAGTGCTACTAAGACAATGAAGAGCATGCGTGTCCACATATAATGAAAAGCTTTTTTCTCTGTAAGAAAAACTCAATTTATGCAAAGTTAAGACAAAAGATTGCAAATATGAAAGCAGTTCTTTTCAAATGAAATGAAGTTTTATTTCCAATGCAGAAAGGCGTTTCTTTAATGTGTTAGATATTGTATATTATGCAAGCAAACTTAGAGCTGCTATGCAAACACAGCTTAGTTTAGCGTTTCTATAAACAATGACATTGTGTGATTGCTCCTGAGAGAAAGAAGAGAACGCGGGTCCACGGATTCTGAAAAGCTTCTTTCCCTGGAAGAGAAATTCATTTTGTGCAGAGTTAAGGCAAAAGATTGCCAATATGAAAGCAGTTCTTTTCGAATGAAATGAAGTTTTGTTTCCAATGCAGAAAGGCGTTTCTTTAATGTTTTAGTTATCGTATATTACACAAGCAAACTTAGAGCTGGTATGCAAAGACAGCTTAGTTTAGTGTTTTTATGAACAGTGTCACTGTGTCAGTGCTCCTGAGAGAATGAAGAGAACCTGTGTCCACATATGCTGAAAAGCTTCTTTCCCTGTAAGAGAAATTCATTTTTTGCATTGTTAAGACAACAGCTTGCCAATATGAAAGATGTTCCTTTTAAATGAAATAAAGTCTTGTTTGTACTGCAGAAAGGCGTGTCTTTAATGTTTTAGATATTGTATACTACGCAGGCAAACTTAGAGCTGCTAGGCAAAGACAGCTTAGTTTAGCGTTTCTATGAACAGTGTCACTGTGTCAGTTCTCCTGAGAGGACGCATAGAACGCTGGTTCATATATATGCCAAAAAGCTTCTTTCCCTGTAAGAGAAATTCAGATTAAGCAATGTGGCAGAAAGACAAGACAAAAGCTTGCCAATATGAAACATGCGCGTTTTACATAAAATAAATTCTTGTTTGTAATGCTGAAAAGCTTGTCTTTAATGTGTTAGATGTTTTCTGCTCCGCAAGTGAATTTAGAACTGCTATGCCCAGATAGATTAGTTTAGCGAGTCTATGAACAGTGACACTGTGTCAGTGATCCTGAGAGGATGAAGAGAACGTGTGTCCACATATGCCGAAAAGCTTCTTTCCCTGTAAGAGAAATTCAGTTTATGAAATGTTAAGACAAAAGCTTGCCAATATGAAAGACCGTCGTTTCAAATGAAATAAATTCTTGTTTGCAATGCAGAAAAGCCTTTCTTTAATGTGTTAGATATTTTCTGCTCGGCAAGTGAATTTAGAGCTGCTCTTTCCCTACTGCTTAATTTAGCGTTTCTATGAATAGTGGCTCTGTAACAGTGCTAGTAAGACAATGAAGAGCATGCGTGTCGACATATAATGAAAAGCTTTTTTCTCTGTAAGAAAAACTCAATTTATGCAAAGTTAAGACAAAAGATTGCCAATATGAAAGCAGTTCTTTTCAAATGAAATGAAGTTTTATTTCCAATGCAGAAAGGCGTTTCTTTAATGTGTTAGTTATTGTATATTATGCAAGCAAACTTAGAGCTGCTATGCAAAGACAGCTTAGTTTGGCATTTCTATGAACAGCGACTCTGTGTTAGTGCTCCTGAGAGAATGAAGTGAACCTGTGTCCACATTCCTGAAAAGCTTCTTTCCCTGTAAGAGAAATTCAGTTTATGAAATGTTAAGACAAAAGCTTGCCAATATGAAAGACCCTCGTGTCAAATGAAATAAATTCTTGTTTGCAATGAAGAAAAGCCTTTCTTTAATGTGTTAGATATTTTCTGCTCGGCAAGTGAATTTAGAGCTGCTCTTTCCTTACTGCTTAATTTAGCGTTTCTATGAACAGTGGCACTGTAACAGTGCTACTAAGACAATGAAGAGCATGCGTGTCCACATATAATGAAAAGCTTTTTTCTCTGTAAGAAAAACTCAATTTATGCAAAGTTAAGACAAAAGATTGCTAATATGAAAGCAGTTCTTTTCAAATGAAATGAAGTTTTATTTCCAATGCAGAAAGGCGTTTCTTTAATGTGTTAGATATTGTATATTATGCAAGCAAACTTAGAGCTGCTATGCAAACACAGCTTAGTTTAGCGTTTCTATAAACAATGACATTGTGTGATTGCTCCTGAGAGAAAGAAGAGAACGCGGGTCCACGGATTCTGAAAAGCTTCTTTCCCTGGAAGAGAAATTCATTTTATGCAGAGTTAAGGCAAAAGATTGCCAATATGAAAGCAGTTCTTTTCGAATGAAATGAAGTTTTGTTTCCAATGCAGAAAGGCGTTTCTTTAATGTTTTAGTTATCGTATATTACACAAGCAAACTTAGAGCTGGTATGCAAAGACAGCTTAGTTTAGTGTTTTTATGAACAGCGACTCTGTGTCAGTACTCCTGAGAGAATGAAGAGAACCTGTGTCCACATATGCTGAAAAGCTTCTTTCCCTGTAAGAGAAATTCATTTTTTGCATTGTTAAGACAACAGCTTGCCAATATGAAAGATGTTCCTTTTAAATGAAATAAAATCTTGTTTGTACTGCAGAAAGACGTGTCTTTAATGTTTTAGATATTGTATACTACGCAGGCAAACTTAGAGCTGCTAGGCAAAGACAGCTTAGTTTAGCGTTTCTATGAACAGTGTCACTGTGTCAGTTCTCCTGAGAGGACGCATAGAACGCTGGTTCATATATATGCCAAAAAGCTTCTTTCCCTGTAAGAGAAATTCAGATTAAGCAATGTGGCAGAAAGACAAGACAAAAGCTTGCCAATATGAAACATGCGCGTTTTACATAAAATAAATTCTTGTTTGTAATGCTGAAAAGCTTGTCTTTAATGTGTTAGATGTTTTCTGCTCCGCAAGTGAATTTAGAACTGCTATGCCCAGATAGATTAGTTTAGCGAGTCTATGAACAAGTGACACTGTGTCAGTGATCCTGAGAGGATGAAGAGAACGTGTGTCCACATATGCCGAAAAACTTCTTTCCCTGTAAGAGAAATTCAGTTTATGAAATGTTAAGACAAAAGCTTGCCAATATGAAAGACCGTCGTTTCAAATGAAATAAATTCTTGTTTGCAATGCAGAAAAGCCTTTCTTTAATGTGTTAGATATTTTCTGCTCGGCAAGTGAATTTAGAGCTGCTCTTTCCCTACTGCTTAATTTAGCGTTTCTATGAATAGTGGCTCTGTAACAGTGCTAGTAAGACAATGAAGAGCATGCGTGTCCACATATAATGAAAAGCTTTTTTCTCTGTAAGAAAAACTCAATTTATGCAAAGTTAAGACAAAAGATTGCCAATATGAAAGCAGTTCTTTTCAAATGAAATGAAGTTTTATTTCCAATGCAGAAAGGCGTTTCTTTAATGTGTTAGTTATTGTATATTATGCAAGCAAACTTAGAGCTGCTATGCAAAGACAGCTTAGTTTGGCATTTCTATGAACAGCGACTCTGTGTTAGTGCTCCTGAGAGAATGAAGTGAACCTGTGTCCACATTCCTGAAAAGCTTCTTTCCCTGTAAGAGAAATTCAGTTTATGAAATGTTAAGACAAAAGCTTGCCAATATGAAAGACCCTCGTGTCAAATGAAATAAATTCTTGTTTGCAATGAAGAAAAGCCTTTCTTTAATGTGTTAGATATTTTCTGCTCGGCAAGTGAATTTAGAGCTGCTCTTTCCTTACTGCTTAATTTAGCGTTTCTATGAACAGTGGCACTGTAACAGTGCTACTAAGACAATGAAGAGCATGCGTGTCCACATATAATGAAAAGCTTTTTTCTCTGTAAGAAAAACTCAATTTATGCAAAGTTAAGACAAAAGATTGCTAATATGAAAGCAGTTCTTTTCAAATGAAATGAAGTTTTATTTCCAATGCAGAAAGGCGTTTCTTTAATGTGTTAGATATTGTATATTATGCAAGCAAACTTAGAGCTGCTATGCAAACACAGCTTAGTTTAGCGTTTCTATAAACAATGACATTGTGTGATTGCTCCTGAGAGAAAGAAGAGAACGCGGGTCCACGGATTCTGAAAAGCTTCTTTCCCTGGAAGAGAAATTCATTTTGTGCAGAGTTAAGGCAAAAGATTGCCAATATGAAAGCAGTTCTTTTCGAATGAAATGAAGTTTTGTTTCCAATGCAGAAAGGCGTTTCTTTAATGTTTTAGTTATCGTATATTACACAAGCAAACTTAGAGCTGGTATGCAAAGACAGCTTAGTTTAGTGTTTTTATGAACAGTGTCACTGTGTCAGTGCTCCTGAGAGAATGAAGAGAACCTGTGTCCACATATGCTGAAAAGCTTCTTTCCCTGTAAGAGAAATTCATTTTTTGCATTGTTAAGACAACAGCTTGCCAATATGAAAGATGTTCCTTTTAAATGAAATAAAGTCTTGTTTGTACTGCAGAAAGGCGTGTCTTTAATGTTTTAGATATTGTATACTACGCAGGCAAACTTAGAGCTGCTAGGCAAAGACAGCTTAGTTTAGCGTTTCTATGAACAGTGTCACTGTGTCAGTTCTCCTGAGAGGACGCATAGAACGCTGGTTCATATATATGCCAAAAAGCTTCTTTCCCTGTAAGAGAAATTCAGATTAAGCAATGTGGCAGAAAGACAAGACAAAAGCTTGCCAATATGAAACATGCGCGTTTTACATAAAATAAATTCTTGTTTGTAATGCAGAAAAGCTTGTCTTTAATGTGTTAGATGTTTTCTGCTCCGCAAGTGAATTTAGAACTGCTATGCCCAGATAGATTAGTTTAGCGAGTCTATGAACAAGTGACACTGTGTCAGTGATCCTGAGAGGATGAAGAGAACGTGTGTCCACATATGCCGAAAAGCTTCTTTCCCTGTAAGAGAAATTCAGTTTATGAAATGTTAAGACAAAAGCTTGCCAATATGAAAGACCGTCGTTTCAAATGAAATAAATTCTTGTTTGCAATGCAGAAAAGCCTTTCTTTAATGTGTTAGATATTTTCTGCTCGGCAAGTGAATTTAGAGCTGCTCTTTCCCTACTGCTTAATTTAGCGTTTCTATGAATAGTGGCTCTGTAACAGTGCTAGTAAGACAATGAAGAGCATGCGTGTCGACATATAATGAAAAGCTTTTTTCTCTGTAAGAAAAACTCAATTTATGCAAAGTTAAGACAAAAGATTGCCAATATGAAAGCAGTTCTTTTCAAATGAAATGAAGTTTTATTTCCAATGCAGAAAGGCGTTTCTTTAATGTGTTAGTTATTGTATATTATGCAAGCAAACTTAGAGCTGCTATGCAAAGACAGCTTAGTTTGGCATTTCTATGAACAGCGACTCTGTGTTAGTGCTCCTGAGAGAATGAAGTGAACCTGTGTCCACATTCCTGAAATGCTTCTTTCCCTGTAAGAGAAATTCAGTTTATGAAATGTTAAGACAAAAGCTTGCCAATATGAAAGACCCTCGTGTCAAATGAAATAAATTCTTGTTTGCAATGAAGAAAAGCCTTTCTTTAATGTGTTAGATATTTTCTGCTCGGCAAGTGAATTTAGAGCTGCTCTTTCCTTACTGCTTAATTTAGCGTTTCTATGAATAGTGGCTCTGTAACAGTGCTACTAAGACAATGAAGAGCATGCGTGTCCACATATAATGAAAAGCTTTTTTCTCTGTAAGAAAAACTCAATTTATGCAAAGTTAAGACAAAAGATTGCTAATATGAAAGCAGTTCTTTTCAAATGAAATGAAGTTTTATTTCCAATGCAGAAAGGCGTTTCTTTAATGTGTTAGATATTGTATATTATGCAAGCAAACATAGAGCTGCTATGCAAACACAGCTTAGTTTAGCGTTTCTACAAACAATGACATTGTGTGATTGCTCCTGAGAGAAAGAAGAGAACGCGGGTCCACGGATTCTGAAAAGCTTCTTTCCCTGGAAGAGAAATTCATTTCATGCAGAGTTAAGGCAAAAGATTGCCAATATGAAAGCAGTTCTTTTCGAATGAAATGAAGTTTTGTTTGTACTGCAGAAAGGCGTGTCTTTAATGTTTTAGATATTGTATACTACGCAGGCAAACTTAGAGCTGCTAGGCAAAGACAGCTTAGTTTAGCGTTTCTATGAACAGTGTCACTGTGTCAGTTCTCCTGAGAGGACGCATAGAACGCTGGTTCATATATATGCCAAAAAGCTTCTTTCCCTGTAAGAGAAATTCAGATTAAGCAATGTGGCAGAAAGACAAGACAAAAGCTTGCCAATATGAAACATGCGCGTTTTACATAAAATAAATTCTTGTTTGTAATGCAGAAAAGCTTGTCTTTAATGTGTTAGATGTTTTCTGCTCCGCAAGTGAATTTAGAACTGCTATGCCCAGATAGATTAGTTTAGCGAGTCTATGAACAAGTGACACTGTGTCAGTGATCCTGAGAGGATGAAGAGAACGTGTGTCCACATATGCCGAAAAGCTTCTTTCCCTGTAAGAGAAATTCAGTTTATGAAATGTTAAGACAAAAGCTTGCCAATATGAAAGACCGTCGTTTCAAATGAAATAAATTCTTGTTTGCAATGCAGAAAAGCCTTTCTTTAATGTGTTAGATATTTTCTGCTCGGCAAGTGAATTTAGAGCTGCTCTTTCCCTACTGCTTAATTTAGCGTTTCTATGAATAGTGGCTCTGTAACAGTGCTAGTAAGACAATGAAGAGCATGCGTGTCGACATATAATGAAAAGCTTTTTTCTCTGTAAGAAAAACTCAATTTATGCAAAGTTAAGACAAAAGATTGCCAATATGAAAGCAGTTCTTTTCAAATGAAATGAAGTTTTATTTCCAATGCAGAAAGGCGTTTCTTTAATGTGTTAGTTATTGTATATTATGCAAGCAAACTTAGAGCTGCTATGCAAAGACAGCTTAGTTTGGCATTTCTATGAACAGCGACTCTGTGTTAGTGCTCCTGAGAGAATGAAGTGAACCTGTGTCCACATTCCTGAAATGCTTCTTTCCCTGTAAGAGAAATTCAGTTTATGAAATGTTAAGACAAAAGCTTGCCAATATGAAAGACCCTCGTGTCAAATGAAATAAATTCTTGTTTGCAATGAAGAAAAGCCTTTCTTTAATGTGTTAGATATTTTCTGCTCGGCAAGTGAATTTAGAGCTGCTCTTTCCTTACTGCTTAATTTAGCGTTTCTATGAATAGTGGCTCTGTAACAGTGCTACTAAGACAATGAAGAGCATGCGTGTCCACATATAATGAAAAGCTTTTTTCTCTGTAAGAAAAACTCAATTTATGCAAAGTTAAGACAAAAGATTGCTAATATGAAAGCAGTTCTTTTCAAATGAAATGAAGTTTTATTTCCAATGCAGAAAGGCGTTTCTTTAATGTGTTAGATATTGTATATTATGCAAGCAAACATAGAGCTGCTATGCAAACACAGCTTAGTTTAGCGTTTCTACAAACAATGACATTGTGTGATTGCTCCTGAGAGAAAGAAGAGAACGCGGGTCCACGGATTCTGAAAAGCTTCTTTCCCTGGAAGAGAAATTCATTTTATGCAGAGTTAAGGCAAAAGATTGCCAATATGAAAGCAGTTCTTTTCGAATGAAATGAAGTTTTGTTTGTACTGCAGAAAGGCGTGTCTTTAATGTTTTAGATATTGTATACTACGCAGGCAAACTTAGAGCTGCTAGGCAAAGACAGCTTAGTTTAGCGTTTCTATGAACAGTGTCACTGTGTCAGTTCTCCTGAGAGGACGCATAGAACGCTGGTTCATATATATGCCAAAAAGCTTCTTTCCCTGTAAGAGAAATTCAGATTAAGCAATGTGGCAGAAAGACAAGACAAAAGCTTGCCAATATGAAACATGCGCGTTTTACATAAAATAAATTCTTGTTTGTAATGCAGAAAAGCTTGTCTTTAATGTGTTAGATGTTTTCTGCTCCGCAAGTGAATTTAGAACTGCTATGCCCAGATAGATTAGTTTAGCGAGTCTATGAACAGTGACACTGTGTCAGTGATCCTGAGAGGATGAAGAGAACGTGTGTCCACATATGCCGAAAAGCTTCTTTCCCTGTAAGAGAAATTCAGTTTATGAAATGTTAAGACAAAAGCTTGCCAATATGAAAGACCGTCGTTTCAAATGAAATAAATTCTTGTTTGCAATGCAGAAAAGCCTTTCTTTAATGTGTTAGATATTTTCTGCTCGGCAAGTGAATTTAGAGCTGCTCTTTCCCTACTGCTTAATTTAGCGAGTCTATGAATAGTGGCACTGTAACAGTGCTAGTAAGACAATGAAGAGCATGCGTGTCCACATATAATGAAAAGCTTTTTTCTCTGTAAGAAAAACTCAATTTATGCAAAGTTAAGACAAAAGATTGCCAATATGAAAGCAGTTCTTTTCAAATGAAATGAAGTTTTATTTCCAATGCAGAAAGGCGTTTCTTTAATGTGTTAGTTATTGTATATTATGCAAGCAAACTTAGAGCTGCTATGCAAAGACAGCTTAGTTTGGCATTTCTATGAACAGCGACTCTGTGTTAGTGCTCCTGAGAGAATGAAGTGAACCTGTGTCCACATTCCTGAAAAGCTTCTTTTCCTGTAAGAGAAATTCAGTTTATGAAATGTTAAGACAAAAGCTTGCCAATATGAAAGACCCTCGTGTCAAATGAAATAAATTCTTGTTTGCAATGAAGAAAAGCCTTTCTTTAATGTGTTAGATATTTTCTGCTCGGCAAGTGAATTTAGAGCTGCTCTTTCCTTACTGCTTAATTTAGCGTTTCTATGAACAGTGGCACTGTAACAGTGCTACTAAGACAATGAAGAGCATGCGTGTCCACATATAATGAAAAGCTTTTTTCTCTGTAAGAAAAACTCAATTTATGCAAAGTTAAGACAAATGATTGCTAATATGAAAGCAGTTCTTTTCAAATGAAATGAAGTTTTATTTCCAATGCAGAAAGGCGTTTCTTTAATGTGTTAGATATTGTATATTATGCAAGCAAACATAGAGCTGCTATGCAAACACAGCTTAGTTTAGCGTTTCTATAAACAATGACATTGTGTGATTGCTCCTGAGAGAAAGAAGAGAACGCGGGTCCACGGATTCTGAAAAGCTTCTTTCCCTGGAAGAGAAATTCATTTTATGCAGAGTTAAGGCAAAAGATTGCCAATATGAAAGCAGTTCTTTTCGAATGAAATGAAGTTTTGTTTCCAATGCAGAAAGGCGTTTCTTTAATGTTTTAGTTATCGTATATTACACAAGCAAACTTAGAGCTGCTATGCAAAGACAGCTTAGTTTAGTGTTTTTATGAACAGCGACTCTGTGTCAGTGCTCCTGAGAGGACGCATAGAACGCTGGTTCATATATATGCCAAAAAGCTTCTTTCCCTGTAAGAGAAATTCATTTTTTGCATTGTTAAGACAACAGCTTGCCAATATGAAAGATGTTCCTTTTAAATGAAATAAAATCTTGTTTGTACTGCAGAAAGACGTGTCTTTAATGTTTTAGATATTGTATACTACGCAGGCAAACTTAGAGCTGCTAGGCAAAGACAGCTTAGTTTAGTGTTTTTATGAACAGCGACTCTGTGTCAGTGCTCCTGAGAGAATGAAGAGAACCTGTGTCCACATATGCTGAAAAGCTTCTTTCCCTGTAAGAGAAATTCATTTCTTGCATTGCTAAGACAACAGCTTGCCAATATGAAAGATGTTCCTTTTAAAAGAAATAAAGTCTTGTTTGTACTGCAGAAAGGCGTGTCTTTAATGTTTTAGATATTGTATACTACGCAGGCAAACTTAGAGCTGCTAGGCAAAGACAGCTTAGTTTAGCGTTTCTATGAACAGTGTCACTGTGTCAGTTCTCCTGAGAGGACGCATAGAACGCTGGTTCATATATATGCCAAAAAGCTTCTTTCCCTGTAAGAGAAATTCAGATTAAGCAATGTGGCAGAAAGACAAGACAAAAGCTTGCCAATATGAAACATGCGCGTTTTACATAAAATAAATTCTTGTTTGTAATGCAGAAAAGCTTGTCTTTAATGTGTTAGATGTTTTCTGCTCCGCAAGTGAATTTAGAACTGCTATGCCCAGATAGATTAGTTTAGCGAGTCTATGAACAGTGACACTGTGTCAGTGATCCTGAGAGGATAAAGAGAACGTGTGTCCACATATGCCGAAAAGTTTCTTTCCCTGTAAGAGAAATTCAGTTTATGAAATGTTAAGACAAAAGCTTGCCAATATGAAAGACCGTCGTTTCAAATGAAATAAATTCTTGTTTGCAATGCAGAAAAGCCTTTCTTTAATGTGTTAGATATTTTCTGCTCGGCAAGTGAATTTAGAGCTGCTCTTTCCCTACTGCTTAATTTAGCGTTTCTATGAATAGTGGCTCTGTAACAGTGCTAGTAAGACAATGAAGAGCATGCGTGTCCACATATAATGAAAAGCTTTTTTCTCTGTAAGAAAAACTCAATTTATGCAAAGTTAAGACAAAAGATTGCCAATATGAAAGCAGTTCTTTTCAAATGAAATGAAGTTTTATTTCCAATGCAGAAAGGCGTTTCTTTAATGTGTTAGTTATTGTATATTATGCAAGCAAACTTAGAGCTGCTATGCAAAGACAGCTTAGTTTGGCATTTCTATGAACAGCGACTCTGTGTTAGTGCTCCTGAGAGAATGAAGTGAACCTGTGTCCACATTCCTGAAAAGCTTCTTTCCCTGTAAGAGAAATTCAGTTTATGAAATGTTAAGACAAAAGCTTGCCAATATGAAAGACCCTCGTGTCAAATGAAATAAATTCTTGTTTGCAATGAAGAAAAGCCTTTCTTTAATGTGTTAGATATTTTCTGCTCGGCAAGTGAATTTAGAGCTGCTCTTTCCTTACTGCTTAATTTAGCGTTTCTATGAACAGTGGCACTGTAACAGTGCTACTAAGACAGTGAAGAGCATGCGTGTCCACATATAATGAAAAGCTTTTTTCTCTGTAAGGAAAACTCAATTTATGCAAAGTTAAGACAAAAGATTGCTAATATGAAAGCAGTTCTTTTCAAATGAAATGAAGTTTTATGTCCAATGCAGAAAGGCGTTTCTTTAATGTGTTAGTTATTGTATATTATGCAAGCAAACTTAGAGCTGCTATGCAAACACAGCTTAGTTTAGCGTTTCTATAAACAATGACATTGTGTGATTGCTCCTGAGAGAAAGACGAGAACGCGGGTCCACGGATTCTGAAAAGCTTCTTTCCCTGGAAGAGAAATTCATTTTATGCAGAGTTAAGGCAAAAGATTGCCAATATGAAAGCAGTTCTTTTCGAATGAAATGAAGTGTTGTTTCCAATGCAGAAAGGCGTTTCTTTAATGTTTTAGTTATCGTATATTACACAAGCAAACTTAGAGCTGCTATGCAAAGACAGCTTAGTTTAGTGTTTTTATGAACAGCGACTCTGTGTCAGTGCTCCTGAGAGAATGAAGAGAACCTGTGTCCACATATGCTGAAAAGCTTCTTTCCCTGTAAGAGAAATTCATTTTTTGCATTGTTAAGACAACAGCTTGCCAATATGAAAGATGTTCCTTTTAAATGAAATAAAGTCTTGTTTGTACTGCAGAAAGGCGTGTCTTTAATGTTTTAGATATTGTATACTACGCAGGCAAACTTAGAGCTGCTAGGCAAAGACAGCTTAGTTTAGCGTTTCTATGAACAGTGTCACTGTGTCAGTTCTCCTGAGAGGACGCATAGAACGCTGGTTCATATATATGCCAAAAAGCTTCTTTCCCTGTAAGAGAAATTCAGATTAAGCAATGTGGCAGAAAGACAAGACAAAAGCTTGCCAATATGAAACATGCGCGTTTTACATAAAATAAATTCTTGTTTGTAATGCAGAAAAGCTTGTCTTTAATGTGTTAGATGTTTTCTGCTCCGCAAGTGAATTTAGAACTGCTATGCCCAGATAGATTAGTTTAGCGAGTCTATGAACAAGTGACACTGTGTCAGTGATCCTGAGAGGATGAAGAGAACGTGTGTCCACATATGCCGAAAAACTTCTTTCCCTGTAAGAGAAATTCAGTTTATGAAATGTTAAGACAAAAGCTTGCCAATATGAAAGACCGTCGTTTCAAATGAAATAAATTCTTGTTTGCAATGCAGAAAAGCCTTTCTTTAATGTGTTAGATATTTTCTGCTCGGCAAGTGAATTTAGAGCTGCTCTTTCCCTACTGCTTAATTTAGCGTTTCTATGAATAGTGGCTCTGTAACAGTGCTAGTAAGACAATGAAGAGCATGCGTGTCCACATATAATGAAAAGCTTTTTTCTCTGTAAGAAAAACTCAATTTATGCAAAGTTAAGACAAAAGATTGCCAATATGAAAGCAGTTCTTTTCAAGTGAAATGAAGTTTTATTTCCAATGCAGAAAGGCGTTTCTTTAATGTGTTAGTTATTGTATATTATGCAAGCAAACTTAGAGCTGCTATGCAAAGACAGCTTAGTTTGGCATTTCTATGAACAGCGACTCTGTGTTAGTGCTCCTGAGAGAATGAAGTGAACCTGTGTCCACATTCCTGAAATGCTTCTTTCCCTGTAAGAGAAATTCAGTTTATGAAATGTTAAGACAAAAGCTTGCCAATATGAAAGACCCTCGTGTCAAATGAAATAAATTCTTGTTTGCAATGAAGAAAAGCCTTTCTTTAATGTGTTAGATATTTTCTGCTCGGCAAGTGAATTTAGAGCTGCTCTTTCCTTACTGCTTAATTTAGCGTTTCTATGAACAGTGGCACTGTAACAGTGCTACTAAGACAATGAAGAGCATGCGTGTCCACATATAATGAAAAGCTTTTTTCTCTGTAAGAAAAACTCAATTTATGCAAAGTTAAGACAAATGATTGCTAATATGAAAGCAGTTCTTTTCAAATGAAATGAAGTTTTATTTCCAATGCAGAAAGGCGTTTCTTTAATGTGTTAGATATTGTATATTATGCAAGCAAACTTAGAGCTGCTATGCAAACACAGCTTAGTTTAGCGTTTCTATAAACAATGACATTGTGTGATTGCTCCTGAGAGAAAGAAGAGAACGCGGGTCCACGGATTCTGAAAAGCTTCTTTCCCTGGAAGAGAAATTCATTTTATGCAGAGTTAAGGCAAAAGATTGCCAATATGAAAGCAGTTCTTTTCGAATGAAATGAAGTTTTGTTTCCAATGCAGAAAGGCGTTTCTTTAATGTTTTAGTTATCGTATATTACACAAGCAAACTTAGAGCTGGTATGCAAAGACAGCTTAGTTTAGTGTTTTTATGAACAGCGACTCTGTGTCAGTACTCCTGAGAGAATGAAGAGAACCTGTGTCCACATATGCTGAAAAGCTTCTTTCCCTGTAAGAGAAATTCATTTTTTGCATTGTTAAGAAAACAGCTTGCCAATATGAAAGATGTTCCTTTTAAATGAAATAAAGTCTTGTTTGTACTGCAGAAAGGCGTGTCTTTAATGTTTTAGATATTGTATACTACGCAGGCAAACTTAGAGCTGCTAGGCAAAGACAGCTTAGTTTAGCGTTTCTATGAACAGTGTCACTGTGTCAGTTCTCCTGAGAGGACGCATAGAACGCTGGTTCATATATATGCCAAAAAGCTTCTTTCCCTGTAAGAGAAATTCAGATTAAGCAATGTGGCAGAAAGACAAGACAAAAGCTTGCCAATATGAAACATGCGCGTTTTACATAAAATAAATTCTTGTTTGTAATGCAGAAAAGCTTGTCTTTAATGTGTTAGATGTTTTCTGCTCCGCAAGTGAATTTAGAACTGCTATGCCCAGATAGATTAGTTTAGCGAGTCTATGAACAAGTGACACTGTGTCAGTGATCCTGAGAGGATGAAGAGAACGTGTGTCCACATACACTCTTAAAAATAAAGGTGCTTCAAAAGGTTCTTCAAGCGATGCCATAGAAGAACCATTTTGGGTTCCACAAAGAACCATTCAGTCAAAGGTTCTTTAAAGAACCATCTCTTTCTGACCTTTTTATAACCTGAAGAACCTTCTTTCGCCACAAAGAACCTTTTGTGAAACGGAAAGGTTCTTCAGATGTTAAAGGTTCTTTATGGAACCATTTAGACAAAAAGGTTCTTCTATGGCATCGTGAAGCACCTTTATTTTTAAGAGTGTATGCCGAAAAACTTCTTTCCCTGTAAGAGAAATTCAGTTTATGAAATGTTAAGACAAAAGCTTGCCAATATGAAAGACCGTCGTTTCAAATGAAATAAATTCTTGTTTGCAATGCAGAAAAGCCTTTCTTTAATGTGTTAGATATTTTCTGCTCGGCAAGTGAATTTAGAGCTGCTCTTTCCCTACTGCTTAATTTAGCGTTTCTATGAATAGTGGCTCTGTAACAGTGCTAGTAAGACAATGAAGAGCATGCGTGTCCACATATAATGAAAAGCTTTTTTCTCTGTAAGAAAAACTCAATTTATGCAAAGTTAAGACAAAAGATTGCCAATATGAAAGCAGTTCTTTTCAAATGAAATGAAGTTTTATTTCCAATGCAGAAAGGCGTTTCTTTAATGTGTTAGTTATTGTATATTATGCAAGCAAACTTAGAGCTGCTATGCAAAGACAGCTTAGTTTGGCATTTCTATGAACAGCGACTCTGTGTTAGTGCTCCTGAGAGAATGAAGTGAACCTGTGTCCACATTCCTGAAAAGCTTCTTTCCCTGTAAGAGAAATTCAGTTTATGAAATGTTAAGACAAAAGCTTGCCAATATGAAAGACCCTCGTGTCAAATGAAATAAATTCTTGTTTGCAATGAAGAAAAGCCTTTCTTTAATGTGTTAGATATTTTCTGCTCGGCAAGTGAATTTAGAGCTGCTCTTTCCTTACTGCTTAATTTAGCGTTTCTATGAACAGTGGCACTGTAACAGTGCTACTAAGACAGTGAAGAGCATGCGTGTCCACATATAATGAAAAGCTTTTTTCTCTGTAAGGAAAACTCAATTTATGCAAAGTTAAGACAAAAGATTGCTAATATGAAAGCAGTTCTTTTCAAATGAAATGAAGTTTTATGTCCAATGCAGAAAGGCGTTTCTTTAATGTGTTAGTTATTGTATATTATGCAAGCAAACTTAGAGCTGCTATGCAAACACAGCTTAGTTTAGCGTTTCTATAAACAATGACATTGTGTGATTGCTCCTGAGAGAAAGACGAGAACGCGGGTCCACGGATTCTGAAAAGCTTCTTTCCCTGGAAGAGAAATTCATTTTATGCAGAGTTAAGGCAAAAGATTGCCAATATGAAAGCAGTTCTTTTCGAATGAAATGAAGTGTTGTTTCCAATGCAGAAAGGCGTTTCTTTAATGTTTTAGTTATCGTATATTACACAAGCAAACTTAGAGCTGCTATGCAAAGACAGCTTAGTTTAGTGTTTTTATGAACAGCGACTCTGTGTCAGTGCTCCTGAGAGAATGAAGAGAACCTGTGTCCACATATGCTGAAAAGCTTCTTTCCCTGTAAGAGAAATTCATTTTTTGCATTGTTAAGACAACAGCTTGCCAATATGAAAGATGTTCCTTTTAAATGAAATAAAGTCTTGTTTGTACTGCAGAAAGGCGTGTCTTTAATGTTTTAGATATTGTATACTACGCAGGCAAACTTAGAGCTGCTAGGCAAAGACAGCTTAGTTTAGCGTTTCTATGAACAGTGTCACTGTGTCAGTTCTCCTGAGAGGACGCATAGAACGCTGGTTCATATATATGCCAAAAAGCTTCTTTCCCTGTAAGAGAAATTCAGATTAAGCAATGTGGCAGAAAGACAAGACAAAAGCTTGCCAATATGAAACATGCGCGTTTTACATAAAATAAATTCTTGTTTGTAATGCAGAAAAGCTTGTCTTTAATGTGTTAGATGTTTTCTGCTCCGCAAGTGAATTTAGAACTGCTATGCCCAGATAGATTAGTTTAGCGAGTCTATGAACAAGTGACACTGTGTCAGTGATCCTGAGAGGATGAAGAGAACGTGTGTCCACATATGCCGAAAAACTTCTTTCCCTGTAAGAGAAATTCAGTTTATGAAATGTTAAGACAAAAGCTTGCCAATATGAAAGACCGTCGTTTCAAATGAAATAAATTCTTGTTTGCAATGCAGAAAAGCCTTTCTTTAATGTGTTAGATATTTTCTGCTCGGCAAGTGAATTTAGAGCTGCTCTTTCCCTACTGCTTAATTTAGCGTTTCTATGAATAGTGGCTCTGTAACAGTGCTAGTAAGACAATGAAGAGCATGCGTGTCCACATATAATGAAAAGCTTTTTTCTCTGTAAGAAAAACTCAATTTATGCAAAGTTAAGACAAATGATTGCTAATATGAAAGCAGTTCTTTTCAAATGAAATGAAGTTTTATTTCCAATGCAGAAAGGCGTTTCTTTAATGTGTTAGATATTGTATATTATGCAAGCAAACATAGAGCTGCTATGCAAACAGAGCTTAGTTTAGCGTTTCTATAAACAATGACATTGTGTGATTGCTCCTGAGAGAAAGAAGAGAACGCGGGTCCACGGATTCTGAAAAGCTTCTTTCCCTGGAAGAGAAATTCATTTTATGCAGAGTTAAGGCAAAAGATTGCCAATATGAAAGCAGTTCTTTTCGAATGAAATGAAGTTTTGTTTCCAATGCAGAAAGGCGTTTCTTTAATGTTTTAGTTATCGTATATTACACAAGCAAACTTAGAGCTGCTATGCAAAGACAGCTTAGTTTAGTGTTTTTATGAACAGCGACTCTGTGTCAGTGCTCCTGAGAGAATGAAGAGAACCTGTGTCCACATATGCTGAAAAGCTTCTTTCCCTGTAAGAGAAATTCATTTCTTGCATTGTTAAGACAACAGCTTGCCAATATGAAAGATGTTCCTTTTAAATGAAATAAAGTCTTGTTTGTACTGCAGAAAGGCGTGTCTTTAATGTTTTAGATATTGTATACTACGCAGGCAAACTTAGAGCTGCTAGGCAAAGACAGCTTAGTTTAGCGTTTCTATGAACAGTGTCACTGTGTCAGTTCTCCTGAGAGGACGCATAGAACGCTGGTTCATATATATGCCAAAAAGCTTCTTTCCCTGTAAGAGAAATTCAGATTAAGCAATTTGGCAGAAAGACAAGACAAAAGCTTGCCAATATGAAACATGCGCGTTTTACATAAAATAAATTCTTGTTTGTAATGCAGAAAAGCTTGTCTTTAATGTGTTAGATGTTTTCTGCTCCGCAAGTGAATTTAGAACTGCTATGCCCAGATAGATTAGTTTAGCGAGTCTATGAACAGTGACACTGTGTCAGTGATCCTGAGAGGATGAAGAGAACGTGTGTCCACATATGCCGAAAAGTTTCTTTCCCTGTAAGAGAAATTCAGTTTATGAAATGTTAAGACAAAATCTTGCCAATATGAAAGACCGTCGTTTCAAATGAAATAAATTCTTGTTTGCAATGCAGAAAAGCCTTTCTTTAATGTGTTAGATATTTTCTGCTCGGCAAGTGAATTTAGAGCTGCTCTTTCCCTACTGCTTAATTTAGCGTTTCTATGAATAGTGGCTCTGTAACAGTGCTAGTAAGACAATGAAGAGCATGCGTGTCCACATATAATGAAAAGCTTTTTTCTCTGTAAGAAAAACTCAATTTATGCAAAGTTAAGACAAAAGATTGCCAATATGAAAGCAGTTCTTTTCAAATGAAATGAAGTTTTATTTCCAATGCAGAAAGGCGTTTCTTTAATGTGTTAGTTATTGTATATTATGCAAGCAAACTTAGAGCTGCTATGCAAAGACAGCTTAGTTTGGCATTTCTATGAACAGCGACTCTGTGTTAGTGCTCCTGAGAGAATGAAGTGAACCTGTGTCCACATTCCTGAAATGCTTCTTTCCCTGTAAGAGAAATTCAGTTTATGAAATGTTAAGACAAAAGCTTGCCAATATGAAAGACCCTCGTGTCAAATGAAATAAATTCTTGTTTGCAATGAAGAAAAGCCTTTCTTTAATGTGTTAGATATTTTCTGCTCGGCAAGTGAATTTAGAGCTGCTCTTTCCTTACTGCTTAATTTAGCGTTTCTATGAACAGTGGCACTGTAACAGTGCTACTAAGACAATGAAGAGCATGCGTGTCCACATATAATGAAAAGCTTTTTTCTCTGTAAGAAAAACTCAATTTATGCAAAGTTAAGACAAATGATTGCTAATATGAAAGCAGTTCTTTTCAAATGAAATGAAGTTTTATTTCCAATGCAGAAAGGCGTTTCTTTAATGTGTTAGATATTGTATATTATGCAAGCAAACTTAGAGCTGCTATGCAAACACAGCTTAGTTTAGCGTTTCTATAAACAATGACATTGTGTGATTGCTCCTGAGAGAAAGAAGAGAACGCGGGTCCACGGATTCTGAAAAGCTTCTTTCCCTGGAAGAGAAATTCATTTTATGCAGAGTTAAGGCAAAAGATTGCCAATATGAAAGCAGTTCTTTTCGAATGAAATGAAGTTTTGTTTCCAATGCAGAAAGGCGTTTCTTTAATGTTTTAGTTATCGTATATTACACAAGCAAACTTAGAGCTGGTATGCAAAGACAGCTTAGTTTAGTGTTTTTATGAACAGCGACTCTGTGTCAGTACTCCTGAGAGAATGAAGAGAACCTGTGTCCACATATGCTGAAAAGCTTCTTTCCCTGTAAGAGAAATTCATTTTTTGCATTGTTAAGAAAACAGCTTGCCAATATGAAAGATGTTCCTTTTAAATGAAATAAAGTCTTGTTTGTACTGCAGAAAGGCGTGTCTTTAATGTTTTAGATATTGTATACTACGCAGGCAAACTTAGAGCTGCTAGGCAAAGACAGCTTAGTTTAGCGTTTCTATGAACAGTGTCACTGTGTCAGTTCTCCTGAGAGGACGCATAGAACGCTGGTTCATATATATGCCAAAAAGCTTCTTTCCCTGTAAGAGAAATTCAGATTAAGCAATGTGGCAGAAAGACAAGACAAAAGCTTGCCAATATGAAACATGCGCGTTTTACATAAAATAAATTCTTGTTTGTAATGCAGAAAAGCTTGTCTTTAATGTGTTAGATGTTTTCTGCTCCGCAAGTGAATTTAGAACTGCTATGCCCAGATAGATTAGTTTAGCGAGTCTATGAACAAGTGACACTGTGTCAGTGATCCTGAGAGGATGAAGAGAACGTGTGTCCACATATGCCGAAAAACTTCTTTCCCTGTAAGAGAAATTCAGTTTATGAAATGTTAAGACAAAAGCTTGCCAATATGAAAGACCGTCGTTTCAAATGAAATAAATTCTTGTTTGCAATGCAGAAAAGCCTTTCTTTAATGTGTTAGATATTTTCTGCTCGGCAAGTGAATTTAGAGCTGCTCTTTCCCTACTGCTTAATTTAGCGTTTCTATGAATAGTGGCTCTGTAACAGTGCTAGTAAGACAATGAAGAGCATGCGTGTCCACATATAATGAAAAGCTTTTTTCTCTGTAAGAAAAACTCAATTTATGCAAAGTTAAGACAAAAGATTGCCAATATGAAAGCAGTTCTTTTCAAATGAAATGAAGTTTTATTTCCAATGCAGAAAGGCGTTTCTTTAATGTGTTAGTTATTGTATATTATGCAAGCAAACTTAGAGCTGCTATGCAAAGACAGCTTAGTTTGGCATTTCTATGAACAGCGACTCTGTGTTAGTGCTCCTGAGAGAATGAAGTGAACCTGTGTCCACATTCCTGAAAAGCTTCTTTCCCTGTAAGAGAAATTCAGTTTATGAAATGTTAAGACAAAAGCTTGCCAATATGAAAGACCCTCGTGTCAAATGAAATAAATTCTTGTTTGCAATGAAGAAAAGCCTTTCTTTAATGTGTTAGATATTTTCTGCTCGGCAAGTGAATTTAGAGCTGCTCTTTCCTTACTGCTTAATTTAGCGTTTCTATGAACAGTGGCACTGTAACAGTGCTACTAAGACAATGAAGAGCATGCGTGTCCACATATAATGAAAAGCTTTTTTCTCTGTAAGAAAAACTCAATTTATGCAAAGTTAAGACAAATGATTGCTAATATGAAAGCAGTTCTTTTCAAATGAAATGAAGTTTTATTTCCAATGCAGAAAGGCGTTTCTTTAATGTGTTAGATATTGTATATTATGCAAGCAAACTTAGAGCTGCTATGCAAACACAGCTTAGTTTAGCGTTTCTATAAACAATGACATTGTGTGATTGCTCCTGAGAGAAAGAAGAGAACGCGGGTCCACGGATTCTGAAAAGCTTCTTTCCCTGGAAGAGAAATTCATTTTATGCAGAGTTAAGGCAAAAGATTGCCAATATGAAAGCAGTTCTTTTCGAATGAAATGAAGTTTTGTTTCCAATGCAGAAAGGCGTTTCTTTAATGTTTTAGTTATCGTATATTACACAAGCAAACTTAGAGCTGCTATGCAAAGACAGCTTAGTTTAGTGTTTTTATGAACAGCGACTCTGTGTCAGTACTCCTGAGAGAATGAAGAGAACCTGTGTCCACATGTGCTGAAAAGCTTCTTTCCCTGTAAGAGAAATTCATTTTTTGCATTGTTAAGACAACAGCTTGCCAATATGAAAGATGTTCCTTTTAAATGAAATAAAGTCTTGTTTGTACTGCAGAAAGGCGTGTCTTTAATGTTTTAGATATTGTATACTACGCAGGCAAACTTAGAGCTGCGAGGCAAAGACAGCTTAGTTTAGCGTTTCTATGAACAGTGTCACTGTGTCAGTTCTCCTGAGAGGACGCATAGAACGCTGGTTCATATATATGCCAAAAAGCTTCTTTCCCTGTAAGAGAAATTCAGTTTATGAAATGTTAAGACAAAAGCTTGCCAATATGAAAGACCGTCGTTTCAAATGAAATAAATTCTTGTTTGCAATGCAGAAAAGCCTTTCTTTAATGTGTTAGATATTTTCTGCTCCGCAAGTGAATTTAGAGCTGCTCTTTCCCTACTGCTTAATTTAGCGTTTCTATGAATAGTGGCTCTGTAACAGTGCTAGTAAGACAATGAAGAGCATGTGTGTCGACATATAATGAAAAGCTTTTTTCTCTGTAAGAAAAACTCAATTTATGCAAAGTTAAGACAAAAGATTGCCAATATGAAAGCAGTTCTTTTCAAATGAAATGAAGTTTTATTTCCAATGCAGAAAGGCGTTTCTTTAATGTGTTAGTTATTGTATATTATGCAAGCAAACTTAGAGCTGCTATGCAAAGACAGCTTAGTTTGGCATTTCTATGAACAAGTGACACTGTGTCAGTGATCCTGAGAGGATGAAGAGAACGTGTGTCCACATATGCCGAAAAGCTTCTTTCCCTGTAAGAGAAATTCAGTTTATGAAATGTTAAGACAAAAGCTTGCCAATATGAAAGACCGTCGTTTCAAATGAAATAAATTCTTGTTTGCAATGCAGAAAAGCCTTTCTTTAATGTGTTAGATATTTTCTGCTCGGCAAGTGAATTTAGAGCTGCTCTTTCCCTACTGCTTAATTTAGCGTTTCTATGAATAGTGGCTCTGTAACAGTGCTAGTAAGACAATGAAGAGCATGCGTGTCCACATATAATGAAAAGCTTTTTTCTCTGTAAGAAAAACTCAATTTATGCAAAGTTAAGACAAAAGATTGCCAATATGAAAGCAGTTCTTTTCAAATGAAATGAAGTTTTATTTCCAATGCAGAAAGGCGTTTCTTTAATGTGTTAGTTATTGTATATTATGCAAGCAAACTTAGAGCTGCTATGCAAAGACAGCTTAGTTTGGCATTTCTATGAACAGCGACTCTGTGTTAGTGCTCCTGAGAGAATGAAGTGAACCTGTGTCCACATTCCTGAAATGCTTCTTTCCCTGTAAGAGAAATTCAGTTTATGAAATGTTCAGACAAAAGATTGCCAATATGAAAGCAGTTCTTTTCAAATGAAATGAAGTTTTATTTCCAATGCAGAAAGGCGTTTCCTTAATGTGTTAGTTATTGTATATTATGCAAGCAAACTTAGAGCTGCTATGCAAACACAGCTTAGTTTAGCGTTTCTATAAACAATGACATTGTGTGATTGCTCCTGAGAGAAAGAAGAGAACGCGGGTCCACGGATTCTGAAAAGCTTCTTTCCCTGGAAGAGAAATTCATTTTATGCAGAGTTAAGGTAAAAGATTGCCAATATGAAAGCAGTTCTTTTCGAATGAAATGAAGTTTTGTTTCCAATCCAGAAAGGCGTTTCTTTAATGTTTTAGTTATCGTATATTACACAAGCAAACTTAGAGCTGCTATGCAAAGACAGCTTAGTTTAGTGTTTTTATGAACAGCGACTCTGTGTCAGTGCTCCTGAGAGAATGAAGAGAACCTGTGTCCACATATGCTGAAAAGCTTCTTTCCCTGTAAGAGAAATTCATTTCTTGCATTGTTAAGACAACAGCTTGCCAATATGAAAGATGTTCCTTTTAAATGAAATAAAGTCTTGTTTGTACTGCAGAAAGGCTTGTCTTTAATGTTTTAGATATTGTATACTACGCAGGCAAACTTAGAGCTGCTAGGCAAAGACAGCTTAGTTTAGCGTTTCTATGAACAGTGTCACTGTGTCAGTTCTCCTGAGAGGACGCATAGAACGCTGGTTCATATATATGCCAAAAAGCTTCTTTCCCTGTAAGAGAAATTCAGATTAAGCAATGTGGCAGAAAGACAAGACAAAAGCTTGCCAATATGAAACATGCGCGTTTTACATAAAATAAATTCTTGTTTGTAATGCAGAAAAGCTTGTCTTTAATGTGTTAGATGTTTTCTGCTCCGCAAGTGAATTTAGAACTGCTATGCCCAGATAGATTAGTTTAGCGAGTCTATGAACAGTGACACTGTGTCAGTGATCCTGAGAGGATGAAGAGAACGTGTGTCCACATATGCCGAAAAGCTTCTTTCCCTGTAAGAGAAATTCAGTTTATGAAATGTTAAGACAAAAGCTTGCCAATATGAAAGACCGTCGTTTCAAATGAAATAAATTCTTGTTTGCAATGCAGAAAAGCCTTTCTTTAATGTGTTAGATATTTTCTGCTCGGCAAGTGAATTTAGAGCTGCTCTTTCCCTACTGCTTAATTTAGCGTTTCTATGAATAGTGGCTCTGTAACAGTGCTAGTAAGACAATGAAGAGCATGCGTGTCCACATATAATGAAAAGCTTTTTTCTCTGTAAGAAAAACTCAATTTATGCAAAGTTAAGACAAAAGATTGCCAATATGAAAGCAGTTCTTTTCAAATGAAATGAAGTTTTATTTCCAATGCAGAAAGGCGTTTCTTTAATGTGTTAGTTATTGTATATTATGCAAGCAAACTTAGAGCTGCTATGCAAAGACAGCTTAGTTTGGCATTTCTATGAACAGCGACTCTGTGTTAGTGCTCCTGAGAGAATGAAGTGAACCTGTGTCCACATTCCTGAAATGCTTCTTTCCCTGTAAGAGAAATTCAGTTTATGAAATGTTAAGACAAAAGCTTGCCAATATGAAAGACCCTCGTGTCAAATGAAATAAATTCTTGTTTGCAATGAAGAAAAGCCTTTCTTTAATGTGTTAGATATTTTCTGCTCGGCAAGTGAATTTAGAGCTGCTCTTTCCTTACTGCTTAATTTAGCGTTTCTATGAACAGTGGCACTGTAACAGTGCTACTAAGACAATGAAGAGCATGCGTGTCCACATATAATGAAAAGCTTTTTTCTCTGTAAGAAAAACTCAATTTATGCAAAGTTAAGACAAATGATTGCTAATATGAAAGCAGTTCTTTTCAAATGAAATGAAGTTTTATTTCCAATGCAGAAAGGCGTTTCTTTAATGTGTTAGATATTGTATATTATGCAAGCAAACTTAGAGCTGCTATGCAAACACAGCTTAGTTTAGCGTTTCTATAAACAATGACATTGTGTGATTGCTCCTGAGAGAAAGAAGAGAACGCGGGTCCACGGATTCTGAAAAGCTTCTTTCCCTGGAAGAGAAATTCATTTTATGCAGAGTTAAGGCAAAAGATTGCCAATATGAAAGCAGTTCTTTTCGAATGAAATGAAGTTTTGTTTCCAATGCAGAAAGGCGTTTCTTTAATGTTTTAGTTATCGTATATTACACAAGCAAACTTAGAGCTGGTATGCAAAGACAGCTTAGTTTAGTGTTTTTATGAACAGCGACTCTGTGTCAGTACTCCTGAGAGAATGAAGAGAACCTGTGTCCACATATGCTGAAAAGCTTCTTTCCCTGTAAGAGAAATTCATTTTTTGCATTGTTAAGAAAACAGCTTGCCAATATGAAAGATGTTCCTTTTAAATGAAATAAAGTCTTGTTTGTACTGCAGAAAGGCGTGTCTTTAATGTTTTAGATATTGTATACTACGCAGGCAAACTTAGAGCTGCTAGGCAAAGACAGCTTAGTTTAGCGTTTCTATGAACAGTGTCACTGTGTCAGTTCTCCTGAGAGGACGCATAGAACGCTGGTTCATATATATGCCAAAAAGCTTCTTTCCCTGTAAGAGAAATTCAGATTAAGCAATGTGGCAGAAAGACAAGACAAAAGCTTGCCAATATGAAACATGCGCGTTTTACATAAAATAAATTCTTGTTTGTAATGCAGAAAAGCTTGTCTTTAATGTGTTAGATGTTTTCTGCTCCGCAAGTGAATTTAGAACTGCTATGCCCAGATAGATTAGTTTAGCGAGTCTATGAACAAGTGACACTGTGTCAGTGATCCTGAGAGGATGAAGAGAACGTGTGTCCACATATGCCGAAAAACTTCTTTCCCTGTAAGAGAAATTCAGTTTATGAAATGTTAAGACAAAAGCTTGCCAATATGAAAGACCGTCGTTTCAAATGAAATAAATTCTTGTTTGCAATGCAGAAAAGCCTTTCTTTAATGTGTTAGATATTTTCTGCTCGGCAAGTGAATTTAGAGCTGCTCTTTCCCTACTGCTTAATTTAGCGTTTCTATGAATAGTGGCTCTGTAACAGTGCTAGTAAGACAATGAAGAGCATGCGTGTCCACATATAATGAAAAGCTTTTTTCTCTGTAAGAAAAACTCAATTTATGCAAAGTTAAGACAAAAGATTGCCAATATGAAAGCAGTTCTTTTCAAATGAAATGAAGTTTTATTTCCAATGCAGAAAGGCGTTTCTTTAATGTGTTAGTTATTGTATATTATGCAAGCAAACTTAGAGCTGCTATGCAAAGACAGCTTAGTTTGGCATTTCTATGAACAGCGACTCTGTGTTAGTGCTCCTGAGAGAATGAAGTGAACCTGTGTCCACATTCCTGAAAAGCTTCTTTCCCTGTAAGAGAAATTCAGTTTATGAAATGTTAAGACAAAAGCTTGCCAATATGAAAGACCCTCGTGTCAAATGAAATAAATTCTTGTTTGCAATGAAGAAAAGCCTTTCTTTAATGTGTTAGATATTTTCTGCTCGGCAAGTGAATTTAGAGCTGCTCTTTCCTTACTGCTTAATTTAGCGTTTCTATGAACAGTGGCACTGTAACAGTGCTACTAAGACAGTGAAGAGCATGCGTGTCCACATATAATGAAAAGCTTTTTTCTCTGTAAGGAAAACTCAATTTATGCAAAGTTAAGACAAAAGATTGCTAATATGAAAGCAGTTCTTTTCAAATGAAATGAAGTTTTATGTCCAATGCAGAAAGGCGTTTCTTTAATGTGTTAGTTATTGTATATTATGCAAGCAAACTTAGAGCTGCTATGCAAACACAGCTTAGTTTAGCGTTTCTATAAACAATGACATTGTGTGATTGCTCCTGAGAGAAAGACGAGAACGCGGGTCCACGGATTCTGAAAAGCTTCTTTCCCTGGAAGAGAAATTCATTTTATGCAGAGTTAAGGCAAAAGATTGCCAATATGAAAGCAGTTCTTTTCGAATGAAATGAAGTGTTGTTTCCAATGCAGAAAGGCGTTTTTTTAATGTTTTAGTTATCGTATATTACACAAGCAAACTTAGAGCTGCTATGCAAAGACAGCTTAGTTTAGTGTTTTTATGAACAGCGACTCTGTGTCAGTGCTCCTGAGAGAATGAAGAGAACCTGTGTCCACATATGCTGAAAAGCTTCTTTCCCTGTAAGAGAAATTCATTTTTTGCATTGTTAAGACAACAGCTTGCCAATATGAAAGATGTTCCTTTTAAATGAAATAAAGTCTTGTTTGTACTGCAGAAAGGCGTGTCTTTAATGTTTTAGATATTGTATACTACGCAGGCAAACTTAGAGCTGCTAGGCAAAGACAGCTTAGTTTAGCGTTTCTATGAACAGTGTCACTGTGTCAGTTCTCCTGAGAGGACGCATAGAACGCTGGTTCATATATATGCCAAAAAGCTTCTTTCCCTGTAAGAGAAATTCAGATTAAGCAATGTGGCAGAAAGACAAGACAAAAGCTTGCCAATATGAAACATGCGCGTTTTACATAAAATAAATTCTTGTTTGTAATGCAGAAAAGCTTGTCTTTAATGTGTTAGATGTTTTCTGCTCCGCAAGTGAATTTAGAACTGCTATGCCCAGATAGATTAGTTTAGCGAGTCTATGAACAAGTGACACTGTGTCAGTGATCCTGAGAGGATGAAGAGAACGTGTGTCCACATATGCCGAAAAACTTCTTTCCCTGTAAGAGAAATTCAGTTTATGAAATGTTAAGACAAAAGCTTGCCAATATGAAAGACCGTCGTTTCAAATGAAATAAATTCTTGTTTGCAATGCAGAAAAGCCTTTCTTTAATGTGTTAGATATTTTCTGCTCGGCAAGTGAATTTAGAGCTGCTCTTTCCCTACTGCTTAATTTAGCGTTTCTATGAATAGTGGCTCTGTAACAGTGCTAGTAAGACAATGAAGAGCATGCGTGTCCACATATAATGAAAAGCTTTTTTCTCTGTAAGAAAAACTCAATTTATGCAAAGTTAAGACAAATGATTGCTAATATGAAAGCAGTTCTTTTCAAATGAAATGAAGTTTTATTTCCAATGCAGAAAGGCGTTTCTTTAATGTGTTAGATATTGTATATTATGCAAGCAAACATAGAGCTGCTATGCAAACACAGCTTAGTTTAGCGTTTCTATAAACAATGACATTGTGTGATTGCTCCTGAGAGAAAGAAGAGAACGCGGGTCCACGGATTCTGAAAAGCTTCTTTCCCTGGAAGAGAAATTCATTTTATGCAGAGTTAAGGTAAAAGATTGCCAATATGAAAGCAGTTCTTTTCGAATGAAATGAAGTTTTGTTTCCAATCCAGAAAGGCGTTTCTTTAATGTTTTAGTTATCGTATATTACACAAGCAAACTTAGAGCTGCTATGCAAAGACAGCTTAGTTTAGTGTTTTTATGAACAGCGACTCTGTGTCAGTGCTCCTGAGAGAATGAAGAGAACCTGTGTCCACATATGCTGAAAAGCTTCTTTCCCTGTAAGAGAAATTCATTTCTTGCATTGTTAAGACAACAGCTTGCCAATATGAAAGATGTTCCTTTTAAATGAAATAAAGTCTTGTTTGTACTGCAGAAAGGCTTGTCTTTAATGTTTTAGATATTGTATACTACGCAGGCAAACTTAGAGCTGCTAGGCAAAGACAGCTTAGTTTAGCGTTTCTATGAACAGTGTCACTGTGTCAGTTCTCCTGAGAGGACGCATAGAACGCTGGTTCATATATATGCCAAAAAGCTTCTTTCCCTGTAAGAGAAATTCAGATTAAGCAATGTGGCAGAAAGACAAGACAAAAGCTTGCCAATATGAAACATGCGCGTTTTACATAAAATAAATTCTTGTTTGTAATGCAGAAAAGCTTGTCTTTAATGTGTTAGATGTTTTCTGCTCCGCAAGTGAATTTAGAACTGCTATGCCCAGATAGATTAGTTTAGCGAGTCTATGAACAGTGACACTGTGTCAGTGATCCTGAGAGGATGAAGAGAACGTGTGTCCACATATGCCGAAAAGCTTCTTTCCCTGTAAGAGAAATTCAGTTTATGAAATGTTAAGACAAAAGCTTGCCAATATGAAAGACCGTCGTTTCAAATGAAATAAATTCTTGTTTGCAATGCAGAAAAGCCTTTCTTTAATGTGTTAGATATTTTCTGCTCGGCAAGTGAATTTAGAGCTGCTCTTTCCCTACTGCTTAATTTAGCGTTTCTATGAATAGTGGCTCTGTAACAGTGCTAGTAAGACAATGAAGAGCATGCGTGTCCACATATAATGAAAAGCTTTTTTCTCTGTAAGAAAAACTCAATTTATACAAAGTTAAGACAAAAGATTGCCAATATGAAAGCAGTTCTTTTCAAATGAAATGAAGTTTTATTTCCAATGCAGAAAGGCGTTTCTTTAATGTGTTAGTTATTGTATATTATGCAAGCAAACTTAGAGCTGCTATGCAAAGACAGCTTAGTTTGGCATTTCTATGAACAGCGACTCTGTGTTAGTGCTCCTGAGAGAATGAAGTGAACCTGTGTCCACATTCCTGAAATGCTTCTTTCCCTGTAAGAGAAATTCAGTTTATGAAATGTTAAGACAAAAGCTTGCCAATATGAAAGACCCTCGTGTCAAATGAAATAAATTCTTGTTTGCAATGAAGAAAAGCCTTTCTTTAATGTGTTAGATATTTTCTGCTCGGCAAGTGAATTTAGAGCTGCTCTTTCCTTACTGCTTAATTTAGCGTTTCTATGAACAGTGGCACTGTAACAGTGCTACTAAGACAATGAAGAGCATGCGTGTCCACATATAATGAAAAGCTTTTTTCTCTGTAAGAAAAACTCAATTTATGCAAAGTTAAGACAAATGATTGCTAATATGAAAGCAGTTCTTTTCAAATGAAATGAAGTTTTATTTCCAATGCAGAAAGGCGTTTCTTTAATGTGTTAGATATTGTATATTATGCAAGCAAACTTAGAGCTGCTATGCAAACACAGCTTAGTTTAGCGTTTCTATAAACAATGACATTGTGTGATTGCTCCTGAGAGAAAGAAGAGAACGCGGGTCCACGGATTCTGAAAAGCTTCTTTCCCTGGAAGAGAAATTCATTTTATGCAGAGTTAAGGCAAAAGATTGCCAATATGAAAGCAGTTCTTTTCGAATGAAATGAAGTTTTGTTTCCAATGCAGAAAGGCGTTTCTTTAATGTTTTAGTTATCGTATATTACACAAGCAAACTTAGAGCTGGTATGCAAAGACAGCTTAGTTTAGTGTTTTTATGAACAGCGACTCTGTGTCAGTACTCCTGAGAGAATGAAGAGAACCTGTGTCCACATATGCTGAAAAGCTTCTTTCCCTGTAAGAGAAATTCATTTTTTGCATTGTTAAGAAAACAGCTTGCCAATATGAAAGATGTTCCTTTTAAATGAAATAAAGTCTTGTTTGTACTGCAGAAAGGCGTGTCTTTAATGTTTTAGATATTGTATACTACGCAGGCAAACTTAGAGCTGCTAGGCAAAGACAGCTTAGTTTAGCGTTTCTATGAACAGTGTCACTGTGTCAGTTCTCCTGAGAGGACGCATAGAACGCTGGTTCATATATATGCCAAAAAGCTTCTTTCCCTGTAAGAGAAATTCAGATTAAGCAATGTGGCAGAAAGACAAGACAAAAGCTTGCCAATATGAAACATGCGCGTTTTACATAAAATAAATTCTTGTTTGTAATGCAGAAAAGCTTGTCTTTAATGTGTTAGATGTTTTCTGCTCCGCAAGTGAATTTAGAACTGCTATGCCCAGATAGATTAGTTTAGCGAGTCTATGAACAAGTGACACTGTGTCAGTGATCCTGAGAGGATGAAGAGAACGTGTGTCCACATATGCCGAAAAACTTCTTTCCCTGTAAGAGAAATTCAGTTTATGAAATGTTAAGACAAAAGCTTGCCAATATGAAAGACCGTCGTTTCAAATGAAATAAATTCTTGTTTGCAATGCAGAAAAGCCTTTCTTTAATGTGTTAGATATTTTCTGCTCGGCAAGTGAATTTAGAGCTGCTCTTTCCCTACTGCTTAATTTAGCGTTTCTATGAATAGTGGCTCTGTAACAGTGCTAGTAAGACAATGAAGAGCATGCGTGTCCACATATAATGAAAAGCTTTTTTCTCTGTAAGAAAAACTCAATTTATGCAAAGTTAAGACAAAAGATTGCCAATATGAAAGCAGTTCTTTTCAAATGAAATGAAGTTTTATTTCCAATGCAGAAAGGCGTTTCTTTAATGTGTTAGTTATTGTATATTATGCAAGCAAACTTAGAGCTGCTATGCAAAGACAGCTTAGTTTGGCATTTCTATGAACAGCGACTCTGTGTTAGTGCTCCTGAGAGAATGAAGTGAACCTGTGTCCACATTCCTGAAAAGCTTCTTTCCCTGTAAGAGAAATTCAGTTTATGAAATGTTAAGACAAAAGCTTGCCAATATGAAAGACCCTCGTGTCAAATGAAATAAATTCTTGTTTGCAATGAAGAAAAGCCTTTCTTTAATGTGTTAGATATTTTCTGCTCGGCAAGTGAATTTAGAGCTGCTCTTTCCTTACTGCTTAATTTAGCGTTTCTATGAACAGTGGCACTGTAACAGTGCTACTAAGACAGTGAAGAGCATGCGTGTCCACATATAATGAAAAGCTTTTTTCTCTGTAAGGAAAACTCAATTTATGCAAAGTTAAGACAAAAGATTGCTAATATGAAAGCAGTTCTTTTCAAATGAAATGAAGTTTTATGTCCAATGCAGAAAGGCGTTTCTTTAATGTGTTAGTTATTGTATATTATGCAAGCAAACTTAGAGCTGCTATGCAAACACAGCTTAGTTTAGCGTTTCTATAAACAATGACATTGTGTGATTGCTCCTGAGAGAAAGACGAGAACGCGGGTCCACGGATTCTGAAAAGCTTCTTTCCCTGGAAGAGAAATTCATTTTATGCAGAGTTAAGGCAAAAGATTGCCAATATGAAAGCAGTTCTTTTCGAATGAAATGAAGTGTTGTTTCCAATGCAGAAAGGCGTTTCTTTAATGTTTTAGTTATCGTATATTACACAAGCAAACTTAGAGCTGCTATGCAAAGACAGCTTAGTTTAGTGTTTTTATGAACAGCGACTCTGTGTCAGTGCTCCTGAGAGAATGAAGAGAACCTGTGTCCACATATGCTGAAAAGCTTCTTTCCCTGTAAGAGAAATTCATTTTTTGCATTGTTAAGACAACAGCTTGCCAATATGAAAGATGTTCCTTTTAAATGAAATAAAGTCTTGTTTGTACTGCAGAAAGGCGTGTCTTTAATGTTTTAGATATTGTATACTACGCAGGCAAACTTAGAGCTGCTAGGCAAAGACAGCTTAGTTTAGCGTTTCTATGAACAGTGTCACTGTGTCAGTTCTCCTGAGAGGACGCATAGAACGCTGGTTCATATATATGCCAAAAAGCTTCTTTCCCTGTAAGAGAAATTCAGTTTATGAAATGTTAAGACAAAAGCTTGCCAATATGAAAGACCGTCGTTTCAAATGAAATAAATTCTTGTTTGCAATGCAGAAAAGCCTTTCTTTAATGTGTTAGATATTTTCTGCTCCGCAAGTGTATTTAGAGCTGCTCTTTCCCTACTGCTTAATTTAGCGTTTCTATGAATAGTGGCTCTGTAACAGTGCTAGTAAGACAATGAAGAGCATGTGTGTCGACATATAATGAAAAGCTTTTTTCTCTGTAAGAAAAACTCAATTTATGCAAAGTTAAGACAAAAGATTGCCAATATGAAAGCAGTTCTTTTCAAATGAAATGAAGTTTTATTTCCAATGCAGAAAGGCGTTTCTTTAATGTGTTAGTTATTGTATATTATGCAAGCAAACTTAGAGCTGCTATGCAAAGACAGCTTAGTTTGGCATTTCTATGAACAAGTGTCACTGTGTCAGTGATCCTGAGAGGATGAAGAGAACGTGTGTCCACATATGCCGAAAAGCTTCTTTCCCTGTAAGAGAAATTCAGTTTATGAAATGTTAAGACAAAAGCTTGCCAATATGAAAGACCGTCGTTTCAAATGAAATAAATTCTTGTTTGCAATGCAGAAAAGCCTTTCTTTAATGTGTTAGATATTTTCTGCTCCGCAAGTGAATTTAGAGCTGCTCTTTCCCTACTGCTTAATTTAGCGTTTCTATGAATAGTGGCTCTGTAACAGTGCTAGTAAGACAATGAAGAGCATGTGTGTCGACATATAATGAAAAGCTTTTTTCTCTGTAAGAAAAACTCAATTTATGCAAAGTTAAGACAAAAGATTGCCAATATGAAAGCAGTTCTTTTCAAATGAAATGAAGTTTTATTTCCAATGCAGAAAGGCGTTTCTTTAATGTGTTAGTTATTGTATATTATGCAAGCAAACTTAGAGCTGCTATGCAAAGACAGCTTAGTTTGGCATTTCTATGAACAAGTGACACTGTGTCAGTGATCCTGAGAGGATGAAGAGAACGTGTGTCCACATATGCCGAAAAGCTTCTTTCCCTGTAAGAGAAATTCAGTTTATGAAATGTTAAGACAAAAGCTTGCCAATATGAAAGACCGTCGTTTCAAATGAAATAAATTCTTGTTTGCAATGCAGAAAAGCCTTTCTTTAATGTGTTAGATATTTTCTGCTCGGCAAGTGAATTTAGAGCTGCTCTTTCCCTACTGCTTAATTTAGCGTTTCTATGAATAGTGGCTCTGTAACAGTGCTAGTAAGACAATGAAGACCATGCGTGTCCACATATAATGAAAAGCTTTTTTCTCTGTAAGAAAAACTCAATTTATGCAAAGTTAAGACAAAAGATTGCCAATATGAAAGCAGTTCTTTTCAAATGAAATGAAGTTTTATTTCCAATGCAGAAAGGCGTTTCTTTAATGTGTTAGTTATTGTATATTATGCAAGCAAACTTAGAGCTGCTATGCAAAGACAGCTTAGTTTGGCATTTCTATGAACAGCGACTCTGTGTTAGTGCTCCTGAGAGAATGAAGTGAACCTGTGTCCACATTCCTGAAATGCTTCTTTCCCTGTAAGAGAAATTCAGTTTATGAAATGTTCAGACAAAAGCTTGCCAATATGAAAGCAGTTCTTTTCAAATGAAATGAAGTTTTATTTCCAATGCAGAAAGGCGTTTCCTTAATGTGTTAGTTATTGTATATTATGCAAGCAAACTTAGAGCTGCTATGCAAACACAGCTTAGTTTAGCGTTTCTATAAACAATGACATTGTGTGATTGCTCCTGAGAGAAAGAAGAGAACGCGGGTCCACGGATTCTGAAAAGCTTCTTTCCCTGGAAGAGAAATTCATTTTATGCAGAGTTAAGGTAAAAGATTGCCAATATGAAAGCAGTTCTTTTCGAATGAAATGAAGTTTTGTTTCCAATCCAGAAAGGCGTTTCTTTAATGTTTTAGTTATCGTATATTACACAAGCAAACTTAGAGCTGCTATGCAAAGACAGCTTAGTTTAGTGTTTTTATGAACAGCGACTCTGTGTCAGTGCTCCTGAGAGAATGAAGAGAACCTGTGTCCACATATGCTGAAAAGCTTCTTTCCCTGTAAGAGAAATTCATTTCTTGCATTGTTAAGACAACAGCTTGCCAATATGAAAGATGTTCCTTTTAAATGAAATAAAGTCTTGTTTGTACTGCAGAAAGGCTTGTCTTTAATGTTTTAGATATTGTATACTACGCAGGCAAACTTAGAGCTGCTAGGCAAAGACAGCTTAGTTTAGCGTTTCTATGAACAGTGTCACTGTGTCAGTTCTCCTGAGAGGACGCATAGAACGCTGGTTCATATATATGCCAAAAAGCTTCTTTCCCTGTAAGAGAAATTCAGATTAAGCAATGTGGCAGAAAGACAAGACAAAAGCTTGCCAATATGAAACATGCGCGTTTTACATAAAATAAATTCTTGTTTGTAATGCAGAAAAGCTTGTCTTTAATGTGTTAGATGTTTTCTGCTCCGCAAGTGAATTTAGAACTGCTATGCCCAGATAGATTAGTTTAGCGAGTCTATGAACAGTGACACTGTGTCAGTGATCCTGAGAGGATGAAGAGAACGTGTGTCCACATATGCCGAAAAGCTTCTTTCCCTGTAAGAGAAATTCAGTTTATGAAATGTTAAGACAAAAGCTTGCCAATATGAAAGACCGTCGTTTCAAATGAAATAAATTCTTGTTTGCAATGCAGAAAAGCCTTTCTTTAATGTGTTAGATATTTTCTGCTCGGCAAGTGAATTTAGAGCTGCTCTTTCCCTACTGCTTAATTTAGCGTTTCTATGAATAGTGGCTCTGTAACAGTGCTAGTAAGACAATGAAGAGCATGCGTGTCCACATATAATGAAAAGCTTTTTTCTCTGTAAGAAAAACTCAATTTATGCAAAGTTAAGACAAAAGATTGCCAATATGAAAGCAGTTCTTTTCAAATGAAATGAAGTTTTATTTCCAATGCAGAAAGGCGTTTCTTTAATGTGTTAGTTATTGTATATTATGCAAGCAAACTTAGAGCTGCTATGCAAAGACAGCTTAGTTTGGCATTTCTATGAACAGCGACTCTGTGTTAGTGCTCCTGAGAGAATGAAGTGAACCTGTGTCCACATTCCTGAAATGCTTCTTTCCCTGTAAGAGAAATTCAGTTTATGAAATGTTAAGACAAAAGCTTGCCAATATGAAAGACCCTCGTGTCAAATGAAATAAATTCTTGTTTGCAATGAAGAAAAGCCTTTCTTTAATGTGTTAGATATTTTCTGCTCGGCAAGTGAATTTAGAGCTGCTCTTTCCTTACTGCTTAATTTAGCGTTTCTATGAACAGTGGCACTGTAACAGTGCTACTAAGACAATGAAGAGCATGCGTGTCCACATATAATGAAAAGCTTTTTTCTCTGTAAGAAAAACTCAATTTATGCAAAGTTAAGACAAATGATTGCTAATATGAAAGCAGTTCTTTTCAAATGAAATGAAGTTTTATTTCCAATGCAGAAAGGCGTTTCTTTAATGTGTTAGATATTGTATATTACACAAGCAAACTTAGAGCTGCTATGCAAACACAGCTTAGTTTAGCGTTTCTATAAACAATGACATTGTGTGATTGCTCCTGAGAGAAAGAAGAGAACGCGGGTCCACGGATTCTGAAAAGCTTCTTTCCCTGGAAGAGAAATTCATTTTATGCAGAGTTAAGGCAAAAGATTGCCAATATGAAAGCAGTTCTTTTCGAATGAAATGAAGTTTTGTTTCCAATGCAGAAAGGCGTTTCTTTAATGTTTTAGTTATCGTATATTACACAAGCAAACTTAGAGCTGGTATGCAAAGACAGCTTAGTTTAGTGTTTTTATGAACAGCGACTCTGTGTCAGTACTCCTGAGAGAATGAAGAGAACCTGTGTCCACATATGCTGAAAAGCTTCTTTCCCTGTAAGAGAAATTCATTTTTTGCATTGTTAAGAAAACAGCTTGCCAATATGAAAGATGTTCCTTTTAAATGAAATAAAGTCTTGTTTGTACTGCAGAAAGGCGTGTCTTTAATGTTTTAGATATTGTATACTACGCAGGCAAACTTAGAGCTGCTAGGCAAAGACAGCTTAGTTTAGCGTTTCTATGAACAGTGTCACTGTGTCAGTTCTCCTGAGAGGACGCATAGAACGCTGGTTCATATATATGCCAAAAAGCTTCTTTCCCTGTAAGAGAAATTCAGATTAAGCAATGTGGCAGAAAGACAAGACAAAAGCTTGCCAATATGAAACATGCGCGTTTTACATAAAATAAATTCTTGTTTGTAATGCAGAAAAGCTTGTCTTTAATGTGTTAGATGTTTTCTGCTCCGCAAGTGAATTTAGAACTGCTATGCCCAGATAGATTAGTTTAGCGAGTCTATGAAAAAGTGACACTGTGTCAGTGATCCTGAGAGGATGAAGAGAACGTGTGTCCACATATGCCGAAAAACTTCTTTCCCTGTAAGAGAAATTCAGTTTATGAAATGTTAAGACAAAAGCTTGCCAATATGAAAGACCGTCGTTTCAAATGAAATAAATTCTTGTTTGCAATGCAGAAAAGCCTTTCTTTAATGTGTTAGATATTTTCTGCTCGGCAAGTGAATTTAGAGCTGCTCTTTCCCTACTGCTTAATTTAGCGTTTCTATGAATAGTGGCTCTGTAACAGTGCTAGTAAGACAATGAAGAGCATGCGTGTCCACATATAATGAAAAGCTTTTTTCTCTGTAAGAAAAACTCAATTTATGCAAAGTTAAGACAAAAGATTGCCAATATGAAAGCAGTTCTTTTCAAATGAAATGAAGTTTTATTTCCAATGCAGAAAGGCGTTTCTTTAATGTGTTAGTTATTGTATATTATGCAAGCAAACTTAGAGCTGCTATGCAAAGACAGCTTAGTTTGGCATTTCTATGAACAGCGACTCTGTGTTAGTGCTCCTGAGAGAATGAAGTGAACCTGTGTCCACATTCCTGAAAAGCTTCTTTCCCTGTAAGAGAAATTCAGTTTATGAAATGTTAAGACAAAAGCTTGCCAATATGAAAGACCCTCGTGTCAAATGAAATAAATTCTTGTTTGCAATGAAGAAAAGCCTTTCTTTAATGTGTTAGATATTTTCTGCTCGGCAAGTGAATTTAGAGCTGCTCTTTCCTTACTGCTTAATTTAGCGTTTCTATGAACAGTGGCACTGTAACAGTGCTACTAAGACAATGAAGAGCATGCGTGTCCACATATAATGAAAAGCTTTTTTCTCTGTAAGAAAAACTCACTTTATGCAAAGTTAAGACAAATGATTGCTAATATGAAAGCAGTTCTTTTCAAATGAAATGAAGTTTTATTTCCAATGCAGAAAGGCGTTTCTTTAATGTGTTAGATATTGTATATTATGCAAGCAAACTTAGAGCTGCTATGCAAACACAGCTTAGTTTAGCGTTTCTATAAACAATGACATTGTGTGATTGCTCCTGAGAGAAAGAAGAGAACGCGGGTCCACGGATTCTGAAAAGCTTCTTTCCCTGGAAGAGAAATTCATTTGATGCAGAGTTAAGGCAAAAGATTGCCAATATGAAAGCAGTTCTTTTCGAATGAAATGAAGTTTTGTTTCCAATGCAGAAAGGCGTTTCTTTAATGTTTTAGTTATCGTATATTACACAAGCAAACTTAGAGCTGCTATGCAAAGACAGCTTAGTTTAGTGTTTTTATGAACAGCGACTCTGTGTCAGTACTCCTGAGAGAATGAAGAGAACCTGTGTCCACATGTGCTGAAAAGCTTCTTTCCCTGTAAGAGAAATTCATTTTTTGCATTGTTAAGACAACAGCTTGCCAATATGAAAGATGTTCCTTTTAAATGAAATAAAGTCTTGTTTGTACTGCAGAAAGGCGTGTCTTTAATGTTTTAGATATTGTATACTACGCAGGCAAACTTAGAGCTGCTAGGCAAAGACAGCTTAGTTTAGCGTTTCTATGAACAGTGTCACTGTGTCAGTTCTCCTGAGAGGACGCATAGAACGCTGGTTCATATATATGCCAAAAAGCTTCTTTCCCTGTAAGAGAAATTCAGTTTATGAAATGTTAAGACAAAAGCTTGCCAATATGAAAGACCGTCGTTTCAAATGAAATAAATTCTTGTTTGCAATGCAGAAAAGCTTTTCTTTAATGTGTTAGATATTTTCTGCTCCGCAAGTGAATTTAGAGCTGCTCTTTCCCTACTGCTTAATTTAGCGTTTCTATGAATAGTGGCTCTGTAACAGTGCTAGTAAGACAATGAAGAGCATGTGTGTCGACATATAATGAAAAGCTTTTTTCTCTGTAAGAAAAACTCAATTTATGCAAAGTTAAGACAAAAGATTGCCAATATGAAAGCAGTTCTTTTCAAATGAAATGAAGTTTTATTTCCAATGCAGAAAGGCGTTTCTTTAATGTGTTAGTTATTGTATATTATGCAAGCAAACTTAGAGCTGCTATGCAAAGACAGCTTAGTTTGGCATTTCTATGAACAGCGACTCTGTGTTAGTGCTCCTGAGAGAATGAAGTGAACCTGTGTCCACATTCCTGAAATGCTTCTTTCCCTGTAAGAGAAATTCAGTTTATGAAATGTTAAGACAAAAGCTTGCCAATATGAAAGACCCTCGTGTCAAATGAAATAAATTCTTGTTTGCAATGAAGAAAAGCCTTTCTTTAATGTGTTAGATATTTTCTGCTCGGCAAGTGAATTTAGAGCTGCTCTTTCCTTACTGCTTAATTTAGCGTTTCTATGAACAGTGGCACTGTAACAGTGCTACTAAGACAGTGAAGAGCATGCGTGTCCACATATAATGAAAAGCTTTTTTCTCTGTAAGAAAAACTCAATTTATGCAAAGTTAAGACAAAAGATTGCTAATATGAAAGCAGTTCTTTTCAAATGAAATGAAGTTTTATGTCCAATGCAGAAAGGCGTTTCTTTAATGTGTTAGTTATTGTATATTATGCAAGCAAACTTAGAGCTGCTATGCAAACACAGCTTAGTTTAGCGTTTCTATAAACAATGACATTGTGTGATTGCTCCTGAGAGAAAGAAGAGAACGCGGGTCCACGGATTCTGAAAAGCTTCTTTCCCTGGAAGAGAAATTCATTTTATGCAGAGTTAAGGCAAAAGATTGCCAATATGAAAGCAGTTCTTTTCGAATGAAATGAAGTGTTGTTTCCAATGCAGAAAGGCGTTTCTTTAATGTTTTAGTTATCGTATATTACACAAGCAAACTTAGAGCTGCTATGCAAAGACAGCTTAGTTTAGTGTTTTTATGAACAGCGACTCTGTGTCAGTGCTCCTGAGAGAATGAAGAGAACCTGTGTCCACATATGCTGAAAAGCTTCTTTCCCTGTAAGAGAAATTCATTTTTTGCATTGTTAAGACAACAGCTTGCCAATATGAAAGATGTTCCTTTTAAATGAAATAAAGTCTTGTTTGTACTGCAGAAAGGCGTGTCTTTAATGTTTTAGATATTGTATACTACGCAGGCAAACTTAGAGCTGCTAGGCAAAGACAGCTTAGTTTAGCGTTTCTATGAACAGTGTCACTGTGTCAGTTCTCCTGAGAGGATGAAGAGAACGTGTGTCCACATATGCCGAAAAGCTTCTTTCCCTGTAAGAGAAATTCAGATTAAGCAATGTGGCAGAAAGACAAGACAAAAGCTTGCCAATATGAAACATGCGCGTTTTACATAAAATAAATTCTTGTTTGTAATGCAGAAAAGCTTGTCTTTAATGTGTTAGATGTTTTCTGCTCCGCAAGTGAATTTAGATCTGCTATGCCCAGATAGATTAGTTTAGCGAGTCTATGAACAGTGACACTGTGTCAGTGATCCTGAGAGGATGAAGAGAACGTGTGTCCACATATGCCGAAAAGCTTCTTTCCCTGTAAGAGAAATTCAGTTTATGAAATGTTAAGACAAAAGCTTGCCAATATGAAAGACCGTCGTTTCAAATGAAATAAATTCTTGTTTGCAATGCAGAAAAGCCTTTCTTTAATGTGTTAGATATTTTCTGCTCGGCAAGTGAATTTAGAGCTGCTCTTTCCCTACTGCTTAATTTAGCGTTTCTATGAATAGTGGCTCTGTAACAGTGCTAGTAAGACAATGAAGACCATGCGTGTCCACATATAATGAAAAGCTTTTTTCTCTGTAAGAAAAACTCAATTTATGCAAAGTTAAGACAAAAGATTGCCAATATGAAAGCAGTTCTTTTCAAATGAAATGAAGTTTTATTTCCAATGCAGAAAGGCGTTTCTTTAATGTGTTAGTTATTGTATATTATGCAAGCAAACTTAGAGCTGCTATGCAAAGACAGCTTACTTTGGCATTTCTATGAACAGCGACTCTGTGTTAGTGCTCCTGAGAGAATGAAGTGAACCTGTGTCCACATTCCTGAAATGCTTCTTTCCCTGTAAGAGAAATTCAGTTTATGAAATGTTCAGACAAAAGCTTGCCAATATGAAAGCAGTTCTTTTCAAATGAAATGAAGTTTTATTTCCAATGCAGAAAGGCGTTTCCTTAATGTGTTAGTTATTGTATATTATGCAAGCAAACTTAGAGCTGCTATGCAAACACAGCTTAGTTTAGCGTTTCTATAAACAATGACATTGTGTGATTGCTCCTGAGAGAAAGAAGAGAACGCGGGTCCACGGATTCTGAAAAGCTTCTTTCCCTGGAAGAGAAATTCATTTTATGCAGAGTTAAGGTAAAAGATTGCCAATATGAAAGCAGTTCTTTTCGAATGAAATGAAGTTTTGTTTCCAATCCAGAAAGGCGTTTCTTTAATGTTTTAGTTATCGTATATTACACAAGCAAACTTAGAGCTGCTATGCAAAGACAGCTTAGTTTAGTGTTTTTATGAACAGCGACTCTGTGTCAGTGCTCCTGAGAGAATGAAGAGAACCTGTGTCCACATATGCTGAAAAGCTTCTTTCCCTGTAAGAGAAATTCATATCTTGCATTGTTAAGACAACAGCTTGCCAATATGAAAGATGTTCCTTTTAAATGAAATAAAGTCTTGTTTGTACTGCAGAAAGGCTTGTCTTTAATGTTTTAGATATTGTATACTACGCAGGCAAACTTAGAGCTGCTAGGCAAAGACAGCTTAGTTTAGCGTTTCTATGAACAGTGTCACTGTGTCAGTTCTCCTGAGAGGACGCATAGAACGCTGGTTCATATATATGCCAAAAAGCTTCTTTCCCTGTAAGAGAAATTCAGATTAAGCAATGTGGCAGAAAGACAAGACAAAAGCTTGCCAATATGAAACATGCGCGTTTTACATAAAATAAATTCTTGTTTGTAATGCAGAAAAGCTTGTCTTTAATGTGTTAGATGTTTTCTGCTCCGCAAGTGAATTTAGAACTGCTATGCCCAGATAGATTAGTTTAGCGAGTCTATGAACAGTGACACTGTGTCAGTGATCCTGAGAGGATGAAGAGAACGTGTGTCCACATATGCCGAAAAGCTTCTTTCCCTGTAAGAGAAATTCAGTTTATGAAATGTTAAGACAAAAGCTTGCCAATATGAAAGACCGTCGTTTCAAATGAAATAAATTCTTGTTTGCAATGCAGAAAAGCCTTTCTTTAATGTGTTAGATATTTTCTGCTCGGCAAGTGAATTTAGAGCTGCTCTTTCCCTACTGCTTAATTTAGCGTTTCTATGAATAGTGGCTCTGTAACAGTGCTAGTAAGACAATGAAGAGCATGCGTGTCCACATATAATGAAAAGCTTTTTTCTCTGTAAGAAAAACTCAATTTATGCAAAGTTAAGACAAAAGATTGCCAATATGAAAGAAGTTCTTTTCAAATGAAATGAAGTTTTATTTCCAATGCAGAAAGGCGTTTCTTTAATGTGTTAGTTATTGTATATTATGCAAGCAAACTTAGAGCTGCTATGCAAAGACAGCTTAGTTTGGCATTTCTATGAACAGCGACTCTGTGTTAGTGCTCCTGAGAGAATGAAGTGAACCTGTGTCCACATTCCTGAAATGCTTCTTTCCCTGTAAGAGAAATTCAGTTTATGAAATGTTAAGACAAAAGCTTGCCAATATGAAAGACCCTCGTGTCAAATGAAATAAATTCTTGTTTGCAATGAAGAAAAGCCTTTCTTTAATGTGTTAGATATTTTCTGCTCGGCAAGTGAATTTAGAGCTGCTCTTTCCTTACTGCTTAATTTAGCGTTTCTATGAACAGTGGCACTGTAACAGTGCTACTAAGACAATGAAGAGCATGCGTGTCCACATATAATGAAAAGCTTTTTTCTCTGTAAGAAAAACTCAATTTATGCAAAGTTAAGACAAATGATTGCTAATATGAAAGCAGTTCTTTTCAAATGAAATGAAGTTTTATTTCCAATGCAGAAAGGCGTTTCTTTAATGTGTTAGATATTGTATATTATGCAAGCAAACTTAGAGCTGCTATGCAAACACAGCTTAGTTTAGCGTTTCTATAAACAATGACATTGTGTGATTGCTCCTGAGAGAAAGAAGAGAACGCGGGTCCACGGATTCTGAAAAGCTTCTTTCCCTGGAAGAGAAATTCATTTTATGCAGAGTTAAGGCAAAAGATTGCCAATATGAAAGCAGTTCTTTTCGAATGAAATGAAGTTTTGTTTCCAATGCAGAAAGGCGTTTCTTTAATGTTTTAGTTATCGTATATTACACAAGCAAACTTAGAGCTGGTATGCAAAGACAGCTTAGTTTAGTGTTTTTATGAACAGCGACTCTGTGTCAGTACTCCTGAGAGAATGAAGAGAACCTGTGTCCACATATGCTGAAAAGCTTCTTTCCCTGTAAGAGAAATTCATTTTTTGCATTGTTAAGAAAACAGCTTGCCAATATGAAAGATGTTCCTTTTAAATGAAATAAAGTCTTGTTTGTACTGCAGAAAGGCGTGTCTTTAATGTTTTAGATATTGTATACTACGCAGGCAAACTTAGAGCTGCTAGGCAAAGACAGCTTAGTTTAGCGTTTCTATGAACAGTGTCACTGTGTCAGTTCTCCTGAGAGGACGCATAGAACGCTGGTTCATATATATGCCAAAAAGCTTCTTTCCCTGTAAGAGAAATTCAGATTAAGCAATGTGGCAGAAAGACAAGACAAAAGCTTGCCAATATGAAACATGCGCGTTTTACATAAAATAAATTCTTGTTTGTAATGCAGAAAAGCTTGTCTTTAATGTGTTAGATGTTTTCTGCTCCGCAAGTGAATTTAGAACTGCTATGCCCAGATAGATTAGTTTAGCGAGTCTATGAACAAGTGACACTGTGTCAGTGATCCTGAGAGGATGAAGAGAACGTGTGTCCACATATGCCGAAAAGCTTCTTTCCCTGTAAGAGAAATTCAGTTTATGAAATGTTAAGACAAAAGCTTGCCAATATGAAAGACCGTCGTTTCAAATGAAATAAATTCTTGTTTGCAATGCAGAAAAGCCTTTCTTTAATGTGTTAGATATTTTCTGCTCGGCAAGTGAATTTAGAGCTGCTCTTTCCCTACTGCTTAATTTAGCGTTTCTATGAATAGTGGCTCTGTAACAGTGCTAGTAAGACAATGAAGAGCATGCGTGTCGACATATAATGAAAAGCTTTTTTCTCTGTAAGAAAAACTCAATTTATGCAAAGTTAAGACAAAAGATTGCCAATATGAAAGCAGTTCTTTTCAAATGAAATGAAGTTTTATTTCCAATGCAGAAAGGCGTTTCTTTAATGTGTTAGTTATTGTATATTATGCAAGCAAACTTAGAGCTGCTATGCAAAGACAGCTTAGTTTGGCATTTCTATGAACAGCGACTCTGTGTTAGTGCTCCTGAGAGAATGAAGTGAACCTGTGTCCACATTCCTGAAATGCTTCTTTCCCTGTAAGAGAAATTCAGTTTATGAAATGTTAAGACAAAAGCTTGCCAATATGAAAGACCCTCGTGTCAAATGAAATAAATTCTTGTTTGCAATGAAGAAAAGCCTTTCTTTAATGTGTTAGATATTTTCTGCTCGGCAAGTGAATTTAGAGCTGCTCTTTCCTTACTGCTTAATTTAGCGTTTCTATGAACAGTGGCACTGTAACAGTGCTACTAAGACAATGAAGAGCATGCGTGTCCACATATAATGAAAAGCTTTTTTCTCTGTAAGAAAAACTCACTTTATGCAAAGTTAAGACAAATGATTGCTAATATGAAAGCAGTTCTTTTCAAATGAAATGAAGTTTTATTTCCAATGCAGAAAGGCGTTTCTTTAATGTGTTAGATATTGTATATTATGCAAGCAAACTTAGAGCTGCTATGCAAACACAGCTTAGTTTAGCGTTTCTATAAACAATGACATTGTGTGATTGCTCCTGAGAGAAAGAAGAGAACGCGGGTCCACGGATTCTGAAAAGCTTCTTTCCCTGGAAGAGAAATTCATTTTATGCAGAGTTAAGGCAAAAGATTGCCAATATGAAAGCAGTTCTTTTCGAATGAAATGAAGTTTTGTTTCCAATGCAGAAAGGCGTTTCTTTAATGTTTTAGTTATCGTATATTACACAAGCAAACTTAGAGCTGCTATGCAAAGACAGCTTAGTTTAGTGTTTTTATGAACAGCGACTCTGTGTCAGTACTCCTGAGAGAATGAAGAGAACCTGTGTCCACATGTGCTGAAAAGCTTCTTTCCCTGTAAGAGAAATTCATTTTTTGCATTGTTAAGACAACAGCTTGCCAATATGAAAGATGTTCCTTTTAAATGAAATAAAGTCTTGTTTGTACTGCAGAAAGGCGTGTCTTTAATGTTTTAGATATTGTATACTACGCAGGCAAACTTAGAGCTGCTAGGCAAAGACAGCTTAGTTTAGCGTTTCTATGAACAGTGTCACTGTGTCAGTTCTCCTGAGAGGACGCATAGAACGCTGGTTCATATATATGCCAAAAAGCTTCTTTCCCTGTAAGAGAAATTCAGTTTATGAAATGTTAAGACAAAAGCTTGCCAATATGAAAGACCGTCGTTTCAAATGAAATAAATTCTTGTTTGCAATGCAGAAAAGCCTTTCTTTAATGTGTTAGATATTTTCTGCTCCGCAAGTGAATTTAGAGCTGCTCTTTCCCTACTGCTTAATTTAGCGTTTCTATGAATAGTGGCTCTGTAACAGTGCTAGTAAGACAATGAAGAGCATGTGTGTCGACATATAATGAAAAGCTTTTTTCTCTGTAAGAAAAACTCAATTTATGCAAAGTTAAGACAAAAGATTGCCAATATGAAAGCAGTTCTTTTCAAATGAAATGAAGTTTTATTTCCAATGCAGAAAGGCGTTTCTTTAATGTGTTAGTTATTGTATATTATGCAAGCAAACTTAGAGCTGCTATGCAAAGACAGCTTAGTTTGGCATTTCTATGAACAGCGACTCTGTGTTAGTGCTCCTGAGAGAATGAAGTGAACCTGTGTCCACATTCCTGAAATGCTTCTTTCCCTGTAAGAGAAATTCAGTTTATGAAATGTTAAGACAAAAGCTTGCCAATATGAAAGACCCTCGTGTCAAATGAAATAAATTCTTGTTTGCAATGAAGAAAAGCCTTTCTTTAATGTGTTAGATATTTTCTGCTCGGCAAGTGAATTTAGAGCTGCTCTTTCCTTACTGCTTAATTTAGCGTTTCTATGAACAGTGGCACTGTAACAGTGCTACTAAGACAGTGAAGAGCATGCGTGTCCACATATAATGAAAAGCTTTTTTCTCTGTAAGAAAAACTCAATTTATGCAAAGTTAAGACAAAAGATTGCTAATATGAAAGCAGTTCTTTTCAAATGAAATGAAGTTTTATGTCCAATGCAGAAAGGCGTTTCTTTAATGTGTTAGTTATTGTATATTATGCAAGCAAACTTAGAGCTGCTATGCAAACACAGCTTAGTTTAGCGTTTCTATAAACAATGACATTGTGTGATTGCTCCTGAGAGAAAGAAGAGAACGCGGGTCCACGGATTCTGAAAAGCTTCTTTCCCTGGAAGAGAAATTCATTTTATGCAGAGTTAAGGCAAAAGATTGCCAATATGAAAGCAGTTCTTTTCGAATGAAATGAAGTGTTGTTTCCAATGCAGAAAGGCGTTTCTTTAATGTTTTAGTTATCGTATATTACACAAGCAAACTTAGAGCTGCTATGCAAAGACAGCTTAGTTTAGTGTTTTTATGAACAGCGACTCTGTGTCAGTGCTCCTGAGAGAATGAAGAGAACCTGTGTCCACATATGCTGAAAAGCTTCTTTCCCTGTAAGAGAAATTCATTTTTTGCATTGTTAAGACAACAGCTTGCCAATATGAAAGATGTTCCTTTTAAATGAAATAAAGTCTTGTTTGTACTGCAGAAAGGCGTGTCTTTAATGTTTTAGATATTGTATACTACGCAGGCAAACTTAGAGCTGCTAGGCAAAGACAGCTTAGTTTAGCGTTTCTATGAACAGTGTCACTGTGTCAGTTCTCCTGAGAGGATGAAGAGAACGTGTGTCCACATATGCCGAAAAGCTTCTTTCCCTGTAAGAGAAATTCAGATTAAGCAATGTGGCAGAAAGACAAGACAAAAGCTTGCCAATATGAAACATGCGCGTTTTACATAAAATAAATTCTTGTTTGTAATGCAGAAAAGCTTGTCTTTAATGTGTTAGATGTTTTCTGCTCCGCAAGTGAATTTAGATCTGCTATGCCCAGATAGATTAGTTTAGCGAGTCTATGAACAGTGACACTGTGTCAGTGATCCTGAGAGGATGAAGAGAACGTGTGTCCACATATGCCGAAAAGCTTCTTTCCCTGTAAGAGAAATTCAGTTTATGAAATGTTAAGACAAAAGCTTGCCAATATGAAAGACCGTCGTTTCAAATGAAATAAATTCTTGTTTGCAATGCAGAAAAGCCTTTCTTTAATGTGTTAGATATTTTCTGCTCGGCAAGTGAATTTAGAGCTGCTCTTTCCCTACTGCTTAATTTAGCGTTTCTATGAATAGTGGCTCTGTAACAGTGCTAGTAAGACAATGAAGACCATGCGTGTCCACATATAATGAAAAGCTTTTTTCTCTGTAAGAAAAACTCAATTTATGCAAAGTTAAGACAAAAGATTGCCAATATGAAAGCAGTTCTTTTCAAATGAAATGAAGTTTTATTTCCAATGCAGAAAGGCGTTTCTTTAATGTGTTAGTTATTGTATATTATGCAAGCAAACTTAGAGCTGCTATGCAAAGACAGCTTACTTTGGCATTTCTATGAACAGCGACTCTGTGTTAGTGCTCCTGAGAGAATGAAGTGAACCTGTGTCCACATTCCTGAAATGCTTCTTTCCCTGTAAGAGAAATTCAGTTTATGAAATGTTCAGACAAAAGCTTGCCAATATGAAAGCAGTTCTTTTCAAATGAAATGAAGTTTTATTTCCAATGCAGAAAGGCGTTTCCTTAATGTGTTAGTTATTGTATATTATGCAAGCAAACTTAGAGCTGCTATGCAAACACAGCTTAGTTTAGCGTTTCTATAAACAATGACATTGTGTGATTGCTCCTGAGAGAAAGAAGAGAACGCGGGTCCACGGATTCTGAAAAGCTTCTTTCCCTGGAAGAGAAATTCATTTTATGCAGAGTTAAGGTAAAAGATTGCCAATATGAAAGCAGTTCTTTTCGAATGAAATGAAGTTTTGTTTCCAATCCAGAAAGGCGTTTCTTTAATGTTTTAGTTATCGTATATTACACAAGCAAACTTAGAGCTGCTATGCAAAGACAGCTTAGTTTAGTGTTTTTATGAACAGCGACTCTGTGTCAGTGCTCCTGAGAGAATGAAGAGAACCTGTGTCCACATATGCTGAAAAGCTTCTTTCCCTGTAAGAGAAATTCATTTCTTGCATTGTTAAGACAACAGCTTGCCAATATGAAAGATGTTCCTTTTAAATGAAATAAAGTCTTGTTTGTACTGCAGAAAGGCTTGTCTTTAATGTTTTAGATATTGTATACTACGCAGGCAAACTTAGAGCTGCTAGGCAAAGACAGCTTAGTTTAGCGTTTCTATGAACAGTGTCACTGTGTCAGTTCTCCTGAGAGGACGCATAGAACGCTGGTTCATATATATGCCAAAAAGCTTCTTTCCCTGTAAGAGAAATTCAGATTAAGCAATGTGGCAGAAAGACAAGACAAAAGCTTGCCAATATGAAACATGCGCGTTTTACATAAAATAAATTCTTGTTTGTAATGCAGAAAAGCTTGTCTTTAATGTGTTAGATGTTTTCTGCTCCGCAAGTGAATTTAGAACTGCTATGCCCAGATAGATTAGTTTAGCGAGTCTATGAACAAGTGACACTGTGTCAGTGATCCTGAGAGGATGAAGAGAACGTGTGTCCACATATGCCGAAAAGCTTCTTTCCCTGTAAGAGAAATTCAGTTTATGAAATGTTAAGACAAAAGCTTGCCAATATGAAAGACCGTCGTTTCAAATGAAATAAATTCTTGTTTGCAATGCAGAAAAGCCTTTCTTTAATGTGTTAGATATTTTCTGCTCGGCAAGTGAATTTAGAGCTGCTCTTTCCCTACTGCTTAATTTAGCGTTTCTATGAATAGTGGCTCTGTAACAGTGCTAGTAAGACAATGAAGAGCATGCGTGTCGACATATAATGAAAAGCTTTTTTCTCTGTAAGAAAAACTCAATTTATGCAAAGTTAAGACAAAAGATTGCCAATATGAAAGCAGTTCTTTTCAAATGAAATGAAGTTTTATTTCCAATGCAGAAAGGCGTTTCTTTAATGTGTTAGTTATTGTATATTATGCAAGCAAACTTAGAGCTGCTATGCAAAGACAGCTTAGTTTGGCATTTCTATGAACAGCGACTCTGTGTTAGTGCTCCTGAGAGAATGAAGTGAACCTGTGTCCACATTCCTGAAATGCTTCTTTCCCTGTAAGAGAAATTCAGTTTATGAAATGTTAAGACAAAAGCTTGCCAATATGAAAGACCCTCGTGTCAAATGAAATAAATTCTTGTTTGCAATGAAGAAAAGCCTTTCTTTAATGTGTTAGATATTTTCTGCTCGGCAAGTGAATTTAGAGCTGCTCTTTCCTTACTGCTTAATTTAGCGTTTCTATGAACAGTGGCACTGTAACAGTGCTACTAAGACAATGAAGAGCATGCGTGTCCACATATAATGAAAAGCTTTTTTCTCTGTAAGAAAAACTCAATTTATGCAAAGTTAAGACAAAAGATTGCTAATATGAAAGCAGTTCTTTTCAAATGAAATGAAGTTTTATTTCCAATGCAGAAAGGCGTTTCTTTAATGTGTTAGATATTGTATATTATGCAAGCAAACTTAGAGCTGCTATGCAAACACAGCTTAGTTTAGCGTTTCTATAAACAATGACATTGTGTGATTGCTCCTGAGAGAAAGAAGAGAACGCGGGTCCACGGATTCTGAAAAGCTTCTTTCCCTGGAAGAGAAATTCATTTTATGCAGAGTTAAGGCAAAAGATTGCCAATATGAAAGCAGTTCTTTTCGAATGAAATGAAGTTTTGTTTCCAATGCAGAAAGGCGTTTCTTTAATGTTTTAGTTATCGTATATTACACAAGCAAACTTAGAGCTGGTATGCAAAGACAGCTTAGTTTAGTGTTTTTATGAACAGCGACTCTGTGTCAGTACTCCTGAGAGAATGAAGAGAACCTGTGTCCACATATGCTGAAAAGCTTCTTTCCCTGTAAGAGAAATTCATTTTTTGCATTGTTAAGACAACAGCTTGCCAATATGAAAGATGTTCCTTTTAAATGAAATAAAATCTTGTTTGTACTGCAGAAAGACGTGTCTTTAATGTTTTAGATATTGTATACTACGCAGGCAAACTTAGAGCTGCTAGGCAAAGACAGCTTAGTTTAGCGTTTCTATGAACAGTGTCACTGTGTCAGTTCTCCTGAGAGGACGCATAGAACGCTGGTTCATATATATGCCAAAAAGCTTCTTTCCCTGTAAGAGAAATTCAGATTAAGCAATGTGGCAGAAAGACAAGACAAAAGCTTGCCAATATGAAACATGCGCGTTTTACATAAAATAAATTCTTGTTTGTAATGCTGAAAAGCTTGTCTTTAATGTGTTAGATGTTTTCTGCTCCGCAAGTGAATTTAGAACTGCTATGCCCAGATAGATTAGTTTAGCGAGTCTATGAACAAGTGACACTGTGTCAGTGATCCTGAGAGGATGAAGAGAACGTGTGTCCACATATGCCGAAAAACTTCTTTCCCTGTAAGAGAAATTCAGTTTATGAAATGTTAAGACAAAAGCTTGCCAATATGAAAGACCGTCGTTTCAAATGAAATAAATTCTTGTTTGCAATGCAGAAAAGCCTTTCTTTAATGTGTTAGATATTTTCTGCTCGGCAAGTGAATTTAGAGCTGCTCTTTCCCTACTGCTTAATTTAGCGTTTCTATGAATAGTGGCTCTGTAACAGTGCTAGTAAGACAATGAAGAGCATGCGTGTCCACATATAATGAAAAGCTTTTTTCTCTGTAAGAAAAACTCAATTTATGCAAAGTTAAGACAAAAGATTGCCAATATGAAAGCAGTTCTTTTCAAATGAAATGAAGTTTTATTTCCAATGCAGAAAGGCGTTTCTTTAATGTGTTAGTTATTGTATATTATGCAAGCAAACTTAGAGCTGCTATGCAAAGACAGCTTAGTTTGGCATTTCTATGAACAGCGACTCTGTGTTAGTGCTCCTGAGAGAATGAAGTGAACCTGTGTCCACATTCCTGAAAAGCTTCTTTCCCTGTAAGAGAAATTCAGTTTATGAAATGTTAAGACAAAAGCTTGCCAATATGAAAGACCCTCGTGTCAAATGAAATAAATTCTTGTTTGCAATGAAGAAAAGCCTTTCTTTAATGTGTTAGATATTTTCTGCTCGGCAAGTGAATTTAGAGCTGCTCTTTCCTTACTGCTTAATTTAGCGTTTCTATGAACAGTGGCACTGTAACAGTGCTACTAAGACAATGAAGAGCATGCGTGTCCACATATAATGAAAAGCTTTTTTCTCTGTAAGAAAAACTCAATTTATGCAAAGTTAAGACAAAAGATTGCTAATATGAAAGCAGTTCTTTTCAAATGAAATGAAGTTTTATTTCCAATGCAGAAAGGCGTTTCTTTAATGTGTTAGATATTGTATATTATGCAAGCAAACTTAGAGCTGCTATGCAAACACAGCTTAGTTTAGCGTTTCTATAAACAATGACATTGTGTGATTGCTCCTGAGAGAAAGAAGAGAACGCGGGTCCACGGATTCTGAAAAGCTTCTTTCCCTGGAAGAGAAATTCATTTTGTGCAGAGTTAAGGCAAAAGATTGCCAATATGAAAGCAGTTCTTTTCGAATGAAATGAAGTTTTGTTTCCAATGCAGAAAGGCGTTTCTTTAATGTTTTAGTTATCGTATATTACACAAGCAAACTTAGAGCTGGTATGCAAAGACAGCTTAGTTTAGTGTTTTTATGAACAGTGTCACTGTGTCAGTGCTCCTGAGAGAATGAAGAGAACCTGTGTCCACATATGCTGAAAAGCTTCTTTCCCTGTAAGAGAAATTCATTTTATGCAGAGTTAAGGCAAAAGATTGCCAATATGAAAGCAGTTCTTTTCGAATGAAATGAAGTTTTGTTTGTACTGCAGAAAGGCGTGTCTTTAATGTTTTAGATATTGTATACTACGCAGGCAAACTTAGAGCTGCTAGGCAAAGACAGCTTAGTTTAGCGTTTCTATGAACAGTGTCACTGTGTCAGTTCTCCTGAGAGGACGCATAGAACGCTGGTTCATATATATGCCAAAAAGCTTCTTTCCCTGTAAGAGAAATTCAGATTAAGCAATGTAGCAGAAAGACAAGACAAAAGCTTGCCAATATGAAACATGCGCGTTTTACATAAAATAAATTCTTGTTTGTAATGCAGAAAAGCTTGTCTTTAATGTGTTAGATGTTTTCTGCTCCGCAAGTGAATTTAGAACTGCTATGCCCAGATAGATTAGTTTAGCGAGTCTATGAACAGTGACACTGTGTCAGTGATCCTGAGAGGATGAAGAGAACGTGTGTCCACATATGCCGAAAAGCTTCTTTCCCTGTAAGAGAAATTCAGTTTATGAAATGTTAAGACAAAAGCTTGCCAATATGAAAGACCGTCGTTTCAAATGAAATAAATTCTTGTTTGCAATGCAGAAAAGCCTTTCTTTAATGTGTTAGATATTTTCTGCTCGGCAAGTGAATTTAGAGCTGCTCTTTCCCTACTGCTTAATTTAGCGAGTCTATGAATAGTGGCACTGTAACAGTGCTAGTAAGACAATGAAGAGCATGCGTGTCCACATATAATGAAAAGCTTTTTTCTCTGTAAGAAAAACTCAATTTATGCAAAGTTAAGACAAAAGATTGCCAATATGAAAGCAGTTCTTTTCAAATGAAATGAAGTTTTATTTCCAATGCAGAAAGGCGTTTCTTTAATGTGTTAGTTATTGTATATTATGCAAGCAAACTTAGAGCTGCTATGCAAAGACAGCTTAGTTTGGCATTTCTATGAACAGCGACTCTGTGTTAGTGCTCCTGAGAGAATGAAGTGAACCTGTGTCCACATTCCTGAAAAGCTTCTTTCCCTGTAAGAGAAATTCAGTTTATGAAATGTTAAGACAAAAGCTTGCCAATATGAAAGACCCTCGTGTCAAATGAAATAAATTCTTGTTTGCAATGAAGAAAAGCCTTTCTTTAATGTGTTAGATATTTTCTGCTCGGCAAGTGAATTTAGAGCTGCTCTTTCCTTACTGCTTAATTTAGCGTTTCTATGAACAGTGGCACTGTAACAGTGCTACTAAGACAATGAAGAGCATGCGTGTCCACATATAATGAAAAGCTTTTTTCTCTGTAAGAAAAACTCAATTTATGCAAAGTTAAGACAAAAGATTGCTAATATGAAAGCAGTTCTTTTCAAATGAAATGAAGTTTTATTTCCAATGCAGAAAGGCGTTTCTTTAATGTGTTAGATATTGTATATTATGCAAGCAAACTTAGAGCTGCTATGCAAACACAGCTTAGTTTAGCGTTTCTATAAACAATGACATTGTGTGATTGCTCCTGAGAGAAAGAAGAGAACGCGGGTCCACGGATTCTGAAAAGCTTCTTTCCCTGGAAGAGAAATTCATTTTATGCAGAGTTAAGGCAAAAGATTGCCAATATGAAAGCAGTTCTTTTCGAATGAAATGAAGTTTTGTTTCCAATGCAGAAAGGCGTTTCTTTAATGTTTTAGTTATCGTATATTACACAAGCAAACTTAGAGCTGGTATGCAAAGACAGCTTAGTTTAGTGTTTTTATGAACAGCGACTCTGTGTCAGTACTCCTGAGAGAATGAAGAGAACCTGTGTCCACATATGCTGAAAAGCTTCTTTCCCTGTAAGAGAAATTCATTTTTTGCATTGTTAAGACAACAGCTTGCCAATATGAAAGATGTTCCTTTTAAATGAAATAAAATCTTGTTTGTACTGCAGAAAGACGTGTCTTTAATGTTTTAGATATTGTATACTACGCAGGCAAACTTAGAGCTGCTAGGCAAAGACAGCTTAGTTTAGCGTTTCTATGAACAGTGTCACTGTGTCAGTTCTCCTGAGAGGACGCATAGAACGCTGGTTCATATATATGCCAAAAAGCTTCTTTCCCTGTAAGAGAAATTCAGATTAAGCAATGTGGCAGAAAGACAAGACAAAAGCTTGCCAATATGAAACATGCGCGTTTTACATAAAATAAATTCTTGTTTGTAATGCTGAAAAGCTTGTCTTTAATGTGTTAGATGTTTTCTGCTCCGCAAGTGAATTTAGAACTGCTATGCCCAGATAGATTAGTTTAGCGAGTCTATGAACAAGTGACACTGTGTCAGTGATCCTGAGAGGATGAAGAGAACGTGTGTCCACATATGCCGAAAAGCTTCTTTCCCTGTAAGAGAAATTCAGTTTATGAAATGTTAAGACAAAAGCTTGCCAATATGAAAGACCGTCGTTTCAAATGAAATAAATTCTTGTTTGCAATGCAGAAAAGCCTTTCTTTAATGTGTTAGATATTTTCTGCTCGGCAAGTGAATTTAGAGCTGCTCTTTCCCTACTGCTTAATTTAGCGAGTCTATGAATAGTGGCACTGTAACAGTGCTAGTAAGACAATGAAGAGCATGCGTGTCCACATATAATGAAAAGCTTTTTTCTCTGTAAGAAAAACTCAATTTATGCAAAGTTAAGACAAAAGATTGCCAATATGAAAGCAGTTCTTTTCAAATGAAATGAAGTTTTATTTCCAATGCAGAAAGGCGTTTCTTTAATGTGTTAGTTATTGTATATTATGCAAGCAAACTTAGAGCTGCTATGCAAAGACAGCTTAGTTTGGCATTTCTATGAACAGCGACTCTGTGTTAGTGCTCCTGAGAGAATGAAGTGAACCTGTGTCCACATTCCTGAAAAGCTTCTTTCCCTGTAAGAGAAATTCAGTTTATGAAATGTTAAGACAAAAGCTTGCCAATATGAAAGACCCTCGTGTCAAATGAAATAAATTCTTGTTTGCAATGAAGAAAAGCCTTTCTTTAATGTGTTAGATATTTTCTGCTCGGCAAGTGAATTTAGAGCTGCTCTTTCCTTACTGCTTAATTTAGCGTTTCTATGAACAGTGGCACTGTAACAGTGCTACTAAGACAATGAAGAGCATGCGTGTCCACATATAATGAAAAGCTTTTTTCTCTGTAAGAAAAACTCAATTTATGCAAAGTTAAGACAAAAGATTGCTAATATGAAAGCAGTTCTTTTCAAATGAAATGAAGTTTTATTTCCAATGCAGAAAGGCGTTTCTTTAATGTGTTAGATATTGTATATTATGCAAGCAAACTTAGAGCTGCTATGCAAACACAGCTTAGTTTAGCGTTTCTATAAACAATGACATTGTGTGATTGCTCCTGAGAGAAAGAAGAGAACGCGGGTCCACGGATTCTGAAAAGCTTCTTTCCCTGGAAGAGAAATTCATTTTATGCAGAGTTAAGGCAAAAGATTGCCAATATGAAAGCAGTTCTTTTCGAATGAAATGAAGTTTTGTTTCCAATGCAGAAAGGCGTTTCTTTAATGTTTTAGTTATCGTATATTACACAAGCAAACTTAGAGCTGGTATGCAAAGACAGCTTAGTTTAGTGTTTTTATGAACAGCGACTCTGTGTCAGTACTCCTGAGAGAATGAAGAGAACCTGTGTCCACATATGCTGAAAAGCTTCTTTCCCTGTAAGAGAAATTCATTTTTTGCATTGTTAAGACAACAGCTTGCCAATATGAAAGATGTTCCTTTTAAATGAAATAAAGTCTTGTTTGTACTGCAGAAAGGCGTGTCTTTAATGTTTTAGATATTGTATACTACGCAAGCAAACTTAGAGCTGCTAGGCAAAGACAGCTTAGTTTAGCGTTTCTATGAACAGTGTCACTGTGTCAGTTCTCCTGAGAGGACGCATAGAACGCTGGTTCATATATATGCCAAAAAGCTTCTTTCCCTGTAAGAGAAATTCAGATTAAGCAATGTGGCAGAAAGACAAGACAAAAGCTTGCCAATATGAAACATGCGCGTTTTACATAAAATAAATTCTTGTTTGTAATGCAGAAAAGCTTGTCTTTAATGTGTTAGATGTTTTCTGCTCCGCAAGTGAATTTAGAACTGCTATGCCCAGATAGATTAGTTTAGCGAGTCTATGAACAAGTGACACTGTGTCAGTGATCCTGAGAGGATGAAGAGAACGTGTGTCCACATATGCCGAAAAACTTCTTTCCCTGTAAGAGAAATTCAGTTTATGAAATGTTAAGACAAAAGCTTGCCAATATGAAAGACCGTCGTTTCAAATGAAATAAATTCTTGTTTGCAATGCAGAAAAGCCTTTCTTTAATGTGTTAGATATTTTCTGCTCGGCAAGTGAATTTAGAGCTGCTCTTTCCCTACTGCTTAATTTAGCGTTTCTATGAATAGTGGCTCTGTAACAGTGCTAGTAAGACAATGAAGAGCATGCGTGTCCACATATAATGAAAAGCTTTTTTCTCTGTAAGAAAAACTCAATTTATGCAAAGTTAAGACAAAAGATTGCCAATATGAAAGCAGTTCTTTTCAAATGAAATGAAGTTTTATTTCCAATGCAGAAAGGCGTTTCTTTAATGTGTTAGTTATTGTATATTATGCAAGCAAACTTAGAGCTGCTATGCAAAGACAGCTTAGTTTGGCATTTCTATGAACAGCGACTCTGTGTTAGTGCTCCTGAGAGAATGAAGTGAACCTGTGTCCACATTCCTGAAAAGCTTCTTTCCCTGTAAGAGAAATTCAGTTTATGAAATCTTAAGACAAAAGCTTGCCAATATGAAAGACCCTCGTGTCAAATGAAATAAATTCTTGTTTGCAATGAAGAAAAGCCTTTCTTTAATGTGTTAGATATTTTCTGCTCGGCAAGTGAATTTAGAGCTGCTCTTTCCTTACTGCTTAATTTAGCGTTTCTATGAACAGTGGCACTGTAACAGTGCTACTAAGACAATGAAGAGCATGCGTGTCCACATATAATGAAAAGCTTTTTTCTCTGTAAGAAAAACTCAATTTATGCAAAGTTAAGACAAAAGATTGCTAATATGAAAGCAGTTCTTTTCAAATGAAATGAAGTTTTATTTCCAATGCAGAAAGGCGTTTCTTTAATGTGTTAGATATTGTATATTATGCAAGCAAACTTAGAGCTGCTATGCAAACACAGCTTAGTTTAGCGTTTCTATAAACAATGACATTGTGTGATTGCTCCTGAGAGAAAGAAGAGAACGCGGGTCCACGGATTCTGAAAAGCTTCTTTCCCTGGAAGAGAAATTCATTTTATGCAGAGTTAAGGCAAAAGATTGCCAATATGAAAGCAGTTCTTTTCGAATGAAATGAAGTGTTGTTTCCAATGCAGAAAGGCGTTTCTTTAATGTTTTAGTTATCGTATATTACACAAGCAAACTTAGAGCTGGTATGCAAAGACAGCTTAGTTTAGTGTTTTTATGAACAGCGACTCTGTGTCAGTACTCCTGAGAGAATGAAGAGAACCTGTGTCCACATATGCTGAAAAGCTTCTTTCCCTGTAAGAGAAATTCATTTTTTGCATTGTTAAGACAACAGCTTGCCAATATGAAAGATGTTCCTTTTAAATGAAATAAAGTCTTGTTTGTACTGCAGAAAGGCGTGTCTTTAATGTTTTAGATATTGTATACTACGCAAGCAAACTTAGAGCTGCTAGGCAAAGACAGCTTAGTTTAGCGTTTCTATGAACAGTGTCACTGTGTCAGTTCTCCTGAGAGGACGCATAGAACGCTGGTTCATATATATGCCAAAAAGCTTCTTTCCCTGTAAGAGAAATTCAGATTAAGCAATGTGGCAGAAAGACAAGACAAAAGCTTTCCAATATGAAACATGCGCGTTTTACATAAAATAAATTCTTGTTTGTAATGCAGAAAAGCTTGTCTTTAATGTGTTAGATGTTTTCTGCTCCGCAAGTGAATTTAGAACTGCTATGCCCAGATAGATTAGTTTAGCGAGTCTATGAACAAGTGACACTGTGTCAGTGATCCTGAGAGGATGAAGAGAACGTGTGTCCACATATGCCGAAAAACTTCTTTCCCTGTAAGAGAAATTCAGTTTATGAAATGTTAAGACAAAAGCTTGCCAATATGAAAGACCGTCGTTTCAAATGAAATAAATTCTTGTTTGCAATGCAGAAAAGCCTTTCTTTAATGTGTTAGATATTTTCTGCTCGGCAAGTGAATTTAGAGCTGCTCTTTCCCTACTGCTTAATTTAGCGTTTCTATGAATAGTGGCTCTGTAACAGTGCTAGTAAGACAATGAAGAGCATGCGTGTCCACATATAATGAAAAGCTTTTTTCTCTGTAAGAAAAACTCAATTTATGCAAAGTTAAGACAAAAGATTGCCAATATGAAAGCAGTTCTTTTCAAATGAAATGAAGTTTTATTTCCAATGCAGAAAGGCGTTTCTTTAATGTGTTAGTTATTGTATATTATGCAAGCAAACTTAGAGCTGCTATGCAAAGACAGCTTAGTTTGGCATTTCTATGAACAGCGACTCTGTGTTAGTGCTCCTGAGAGAATGAAGTGAACCTGTGTCCACATTCCTGAAAAGCTTCTTTCCCTGTAAGAGAAATTCAGTTTATGAAATCTTAAGACAAAAGCTTGCCAATATGAAAGACCCTCGTGTCAAATGAAATAAATTCTTGTTTGCAATGAAGAAAAGCCTTTCTTTAATGTGTTAGATATTTTCTGCTCGGCAAGTGAATTTAGAGCTGCTCTTTCCTTACTGCTTAATTTAGCGTTTCTATGAACAGTGGCACTGTAACAGTGCTACTAAGACAATGAAGAGCATGCGTGTCCACATATAATGAAAAGCTTTTTTCTCTGTAAGAAAAACTCAATTTATGCAAAGTTAAGACAAAAGATTGCTAATATGAAAGCAGTTCTTTTCAAATGAAATGAAGTTTTATTTCCAATGCAGAAAGGCGTTTCTTTAATGTGTTAGATATTGTATATTATGCAAGCAAACTTAGAGCTGCTATGCAAACACAGCTTAGTTTAGCGTTTCTATAAACAATGACATTGTGTGATTGCTCCTGAGAGAAAGAAGAGAACGCGGGTCCACGGATTCTGAAAAGCTTCTTTCCCTGGAAGAGAAATTCATTTTATGCAGAGTTAAGGCAAAAGATTGCCAATATGAAAGCAGTTCTTTTCGAATGAAATGAAGTGTTGTTTCCAATGCAGAAAGGCGTTTCTTTAATGTTTTAGTTATCGTATATTACACAAGCAAACTTAGAGCTGCTATGCAAAGACAGCTTAGTTTAGTGTTTTTATGAACAGCGACTCTGTGTCAGTGCTCCTGAGAGAATGAAGAGAACCTGTGTCCACATATGCTGAAAAGCTTCTTTCCCTGTAAGAGAAATTCATTTTTTGCATTGTTAAGACAACAGCTTGCCAATATGAAAGATGTTCCTTTTAAATGAAATAAAGTCTTGTTTGTACTGCAGAAAGGCGTGTCTTTAATGTTTTAGATATTGTATACTACGCAGGCAAACTTAGAGCTGCTAGGCAAAGACAGCTTAGTTTAGCGTTTCTATGAACAGTGTCACTGTGTCAGTTCTCCTGAGAGGATGAAGAGAACGTGTGTCCACATATGCCGAAAAGCTTCTTTCCCTGTAAGAGAAATTCAGATTAAGCAATGTGGCAGAAAGACAAGACAAAAGCTTGCCAATATGAAACATGCGCGTTTTACATAAAATAAATTCTTGTTTGTAATGCAGAAAAGCTTGTCTTTAATGTGTTAGATGTTTTCTGCTCCGCAAGTGAATTTAGATCTGCTATGCCCAGATAGATTAGTTTAGCGAGTCTATGAACAGTGACACTGTGTCAGTGATCCTGAGAGGATGAAGAGAACGTGTGTCCACATATGCCGAAAAGCTTCTTTCCCTGTAAGAGAAATTCAGTTTATGAAATGTTAAGACAAAAGCTTGCCAATATGAAAGACCGTCGTTTCAAATGAAATAAATTCTTGTTTGCAATGCAGAAAAGCCTTTCTTTAATGTGTTAGATATTTTCTGCTCGGCAAGTGAATTTAGAGCTGCTCTTTCCCTACTGCTTAATTTAGCGTTTCTATGAATAGTGGCTCTGTAACAGTGCTAGTAAGACAATGAAGACCATGCGTGTCCACATATAATGAAAAGCTTTTTTCTCTGTAAGAAAAACTCAATTTATGCAAAGTTAAGACAAAAGATTGCCAATATGAAAGCAGTTCTTTTCAAATGAAATGAAGTTTTATTTCCAATGCAGAAAGGCGTTTCTTTAATGTGTTAGTTATTGTATATTATGCAAGCAAACTTAGAGCTGCTATGCAAAGACAGCTTACTTTGGCATTTCTATGAACAGCGACTCTGTGTTAGTGCTCCTGAGAGAATGAAGTGAACCTGTGTCCACATTCCTGAAATGCTTCTTTCCCTGTAAGAGAAATTCAGTTTATGAAATGTTCAGACAAAAGCTTGCCAATATGAAAGCAGTTCTTTTCAAATGAAATGAAGTTTTATTTCCAATGCAGAAAGGCGTTTCCTTAATGTGTTAGTTATTGTATATTATGCAAGCAAACTTAGAGCTGCTATGCAAACACAGCTTAGTTTAGCGTTTCTATAAACAATGACATTGTGTGATTGCTCCTGAGAGAAAGAAGAGAACGCGGGTCCACGGATTCTGAAAAGCTTCTTTCCCTGGAAGAGAAATTCATTTTATGCAGAGTTAAGGTAAAAGATTGCCAATATGAAAGCAGTTCTTTTCGAATGAAATGAAGTTTTGTTTCCAATCCAGAAAGGCGTTTCTTTAATGTTTTAGTTATCGTATATTACACAAGCAAACTTAGAGCTGCTATGCAAAGACAGCTTAGTTTAGTGTTTTTATGAACAGCGACTCTGTGTCAGTGCTCCTGAGAGAATGAAGAGAACCTGTGTCCACATATGCTGAAAAGCTTCTTTCCCTGTAAGAGAAATTCATTTCTTGCATTGTTAAGACAACAGCTTGCCAATATGAAAGATGTTCCTTTTAAATGAAATAAAGTCTTGTTTGTACTGCAGAAAGGCTTGTCTTTAATGTTTTAGATATTGTATACTACGCAGGCAAACTTAGAGCTGCTAGGCAAAGACAGCTTAGTTTAGCGTTTCTATGAACAGTGTCACTGTGTCAGTTCTCCTGAGAGGACGCATAGAACGCTGGTTCATATATATGCCAAAAAGCTTCTTTCCCTGTAAGAGAAATTCAGATTAAGCAATGTGGCAGAAAGACAAGACAAAAGCTTGCCAATATGAAACATGCGCGTTTTACATAAAATAAATTCTTGTTTGTAATGCAGAAAAGCTTGTCTTTAATGTGTTAGATGTTTTCTGCTCCGCAAGTGAATTTAGAACTGCTATGCCCAGATAGATTAGTTTAGCGAGTCTATGAACAGTGACACTGTGTCAGTGATCCTGAGAGGATGAAGAGAACGTGTGTCCACATATGCCGAAAAGCTTCTTTCCCTGTAAGAGAAATTCAGTTTATGAAATGTTAAGACAAAAGCTTGCCAATATGAAAGACCGTCGTTTCAAATGAAATAAATTCTTGTTTGCAATGCAGAAAAGCCTTTCTTTAATGTGTTAGATATTTTCTGCTCGGCAAGTGAATTTAGAGCTGCTCTTTCCCTACTGCTTAATTTAGCGTTTCTATGAATAGTGGCTCTGTAACAGTGCTAGTAAGACAATGAAGAGCATGCGTGTCCACATATAATGAAAAGCTTTTTTCTCTGTAAGAAAAACTCAATTTATGCAAAGTTAAGACAAAAGATTGCCAATATGAAAGAAGTTCTTTTCAAATGAAATGAAGTTTTATTTCCAATGCAGAAAGGCGTTTCTTTAATGTGTTAGTTATTGTATATTATGCAAGCAAACTTAGAGCTGCTATGCAAAGACAGCTTAGTTTGGCATTTCTATGAACAGCGACTCTGTGTTAGTGCTCCTGAGAGAATGAAGTGAACCTGTGTCCACATTCCTGAAATGCTTCTTTCCCTGTAAGAGAAATTCAGTTTATGAAATGTTAAGACAAAAGCTTGCCAATATGAAAGACCCTCGTGTCAAATGAAATAAATTCTTGTTTGCAATGAAGAAAAGCCTTTCTTTAATGTGTTAGATATTTTCTGCTCGGCAAGTGAATTTAGAGCTGCTCTTTCCTTACTGCTTAATTTAGCGTTTCTATGAACAGTGGCACTGTAACAGTGCTACTAAGACAATGAAGAGCATGCGTGTCCACATATAATGAAAAGCTTTTTTCTCTGTAAGAAAAACTCAATTTATGCAAAGTTAATACAAATGATTGCTAATATGAAAGCAGTTCTTTTCAAATGAAATGAAGTTTTATTTCCAATGCAGAAAGGCGTTTCTTTAATGTGTTAGATATTGTATATTATGCAAGCAAACTTAGAGCTGCTATGCAAACACAGCTTAGTTTAGCGTTTCTATAAACAATGACATTGTGTGATTGCTCCTGAGAGAAAGAAGAGAACGCGGGTCCACGGATTCTGAAAAGCTTCTTTCCCTGGAAGAGAAATTCATTTTATGCAGAGTTAAGGCAAAAGATTGCCAATATGAAAGCAGTTCTTTTCGAATGAAATGAAGTTTTGTTTCCAATGCAGAAAGGCGTTTCTTTAATGTTTTAGTTATCGTATATTACACAAGCAAACTTAGAGCTGGTATGCAAAGACAGCTTAGTTTAGTGTTTTTATGAACAGCGACTCTGTGTCAGTACTCCTGAGAGAATGAAGAGAACCTGTGTCCACATATGCTGAAAAGCTTCTTTCCCTGTAAGAGAAATTCATTTTTTGCATTGTTAAGAAAACAGCTTGCCAATATGAAAGATGTTCCTTTTAAATGAAATAAAGTCTTGTTTGTACTGCAGAAAGGCGTGTCTTTAATGTTTTAGATATTGTATACTACGCAGGCAAACTTAGAGCTGCTAGGCAAAGACAGCTTAGTTTAGCGTTTCTATGAACAGTGTCACTGTGTCAGTTCTCCTGAGAGGACGCATAGAACGCTGGTTCATATATATGCCAAAAAGCTTCTTTCCCTGTAAGAGAAATTCAGATTAAGCAATGTGGCAGAAAGACAAGACAAAAGCTTGCCAATATGAAACATGCGCGTTTTACATAAAATAAATTCTTGTTTGTAATGCAGAAAAGCTTGTCTTTAATGTGTTAGATGTTTTCTGCTCCGCAAGTGAATTTAGAACTGCTATGCCCAGATAGATTAGTTTAGCGAGTCTATGAACAAGTGACACTGTGTCAGTGATCCTGAGAGGATGAAGAGAACGTGTGTCCACATATGCCGAAAAGCTTCTTTCCCTGTAAGAGAAATTCAGTTTATGAAATGTTAAGACAAAAGCTTGCCAATATGAAAGACCGTCGTTTCAAATGAAATAAATTCTTGTTTGCAATGCAGAAAAGCCTTTCTTTAATGTGTTAGATATTTTCTGCTCGGCAAGTGAATTTAGAGCTGCTCTTTCCCTACTGCTTAATTTAGCGTTTCTATGAATAGTGGCTCTGTAACAGTGCTAGTAAGACAATGAAGAGCATGCGTGTCGACATATAATGAAAAGCTTTTTTCTCTGTAAGAAAAACTCAATTTATGCAAAGTTAAGACAAAAGATTGCCAATATGAAAGCAGTTCTTTTCAAATGAAATGAAGTTTTATTTCCAATGCAGAAAGGCGTTTCTTTAATGTGTTAGTTATTGTATATTATGCAAGCAAACTTAGAGCTGCTATGCAAAGACAGCTTAGTTTGGCATTTCTATGAACAGCGACTCTGTGTTAGTGCTCCTGAGAGAATGAAGTGAACCTGTGTCCACATTCCTGAAATGCTTCTTTCCCTGTAAGAGAAATTCAGTTTATGAAATGTTAAGACAAAAGCTTGCCAATATGAAAGACCCTCGTGTCAAATGAAATAAATTCTTGTTTGCAATGAAGAAAAGCCTTTCTTTAATGTGTTAGATATTTTCTGCTCGGCAAGTGAATTTAGAGCTGCTCTTTCCTTACTGCTTAATTTAGCGTTTCTATGAACAGTGGCACTGTAACAGTGCTACTAAGACAATGAAGAGCATGCGTGTCCACATATAATGAAAAGCTTTTTTCTCTGTAAGAAAAACTCAATTTATGTAAAGTTAAGACAAAAGATTGCTAATATGAAAGCAGTTCTTTTCAAATGAAATGAAGTTTTATTTCCAATGCAGAAAGGCGTTTCTTTAATGTGTTAGATATTGTATATTATGCAAGCAAACATAGAGCTGCTATGCAAACACAGCTTAGTTTAGCGTTTCTACAAACAATGACATTGTGTGATTGCTCCTGAGAGAAAGAAGAGAACGCGGGTCCACGGATTCTGAAAAGCTTCTTTCCCTGGAAGAGAAATTCATTTTATGCAGAGTTAAGGCAAAAGATTGCCAATATGAAAGCAGTTCTTTTCGAATGAAATGAAGTTTTGTTTGTACTGCAGAAAGGCGTGTCTTTAATGTTTTAGATATTGTATACTACGCAGGCAAACTTAGAGCTGCTAGGCAAAGACAGCTTAGTTTAGCGTTTCTATGAACAGTGTCACTGTGTCAGTTCTCCTGAGAGGACGCATAGAACGCTGGTTCATATATATGCCAAAAAGCTTCTTTCCCTGTAAGAGAAATTCAGATTAAGCAATGTGGCAGAAAGACAAGACAAAAGCTTGCCAATATGAAACATGCGCGTTTTACATAAAATAAATTCTTGTTTGTAATGTAGAAAAGCTTGTCTTTAATGTGTTTGATGTTTTCTGCTCCGCAAGTGAATTTAGAACTGCTATGCCCAGATAGATTAGTTTAGCGAGTCTATGAACAGTGACACTGTGTCAGTGATCCTGAGAGGATGAAGAGAACGTGTGTCCACATATGCCGAAAAGCTTCTTTCCCTGTAAGAGAAATTCAGTTTATGAAATGTTAAGACAAAAGCTTGCCAATATGAAAGACCGTCGTTTCAAATGAAATAAATTCTTGTTTGCAATGCAGAAAAGCCTTTCTTTAATGTGTTAGATATTTTCTGCTCGGCAAGTGAATTTAGAGCTGCTCTTTCCCTACTGCTTAATTTAGCGAGTCTATGATTAGTGGCACTGTAACAGTGCTACTAAGACAATGAAGAGCATGCGTGTCCACATATAATGAAAAGCTTTTTTCTCTGTAAGAAAAACTCAATTTATGCAAAGTTAAGACAAAAGATTGCAAATATGAAAGCAGTTCTTTTCAAATGAAATGAAGTTTTATTTCCAATGCAGAAAGGCGTTTCTTTAATGTGTTAGATATTGTATATTATGCAAGCAAACTTAGAGCTGCTATGCAAACACAGCTTAGTTTAGCGTTTCTATAAACAATGACATTGTGTGATTGCTCCTGAGAGAAAGAAGAGAACGCGGGTCCACGGATTCTGAAAAGCTTCTTTCCCTGGAAGAGAAATTCATTTTATGCAGAGTTAAGGCAAAAGATTGCCAATATGAAAGCAGTTCTTTTCGAATGAAATGAAGTTTTGTTTCCAATGCAGAAAGGCGTTTCTTTAATGTTTTAGTTATCGTATATTACACAAGCAAACTTAGAGCTGGTATGCAAAGACAGCTTAGTTTAGTGTTTTTATGAACAGCGACTCTGTGTCAGTACTCCTGAGAGAATGAAGAGAACCTGTGTCCACATATGCTGAAAAGCTTCTTTCCCTGTAAGAGAAATTCATTTTTTGCATTGTTAAGACAACAGCTTGCCAATATGAAAGATGTTCCTTTTAAATGAAATAAAATCTTGTTTGTACTGCAGAGAGACGTGTCTTTAATGTTTTAGATATTGTATACTACGCAGGCAAACTTAGAGCTGCTAGGCAAAGACAGCTTAGTTTAGCGTTTCTATGAACAGTGTCACTGTGTCAGTTCTCCTGAGAGGACGCATAGAACGCTGGTTCATATATATGCCAAAAAGCTTCTTTCCCTGTAAGAGAAATTCAGATTAAGCAATGTGGCAGAAAGACAAGACAAAAGCTTGCCAATATGAAACATGCGCGTTTTACATAAAATAAATTCTTGTTTGTAATGCTGAAAAGCTTGTCTTTAATGTGTTAGATGTTTTCTGCTCCGCAAGTGAATTTAGAACTGCTATGCCCAGATAGATTAGTTTAGCGAGTCTATGAACAGTGACACTGTGTCAGTGATCCTGAGAGGATGAAGAGAACGTGTGTCCACATATGCCGAAAAGCTTCTTTCCCTGTAAGAGAAATTCAGTTTATGAAATGTTAAGACAAAAGCTTGCCAATATGAAAGACCGTCGTTTCAAATGAAATAAATTCTTGTTTGCAATGCAGAAAAGCCTTTCTTTAATGTGTTAGATATTTTCTGCTCGGCAAGTGAATTTAGAGCTGCTCTTTCCCTACTGCTTAATTTAGCGTTTCTATGAATAGTGGCTCTGTAACAGTGCTAGTAAGACAATGAAGAGCATGCGTGTCCACATATAATGAAAAGCTTTTTTCTCTGTAAGAAAAACTCAATTTATGCAAAGTTAAGACAAAAGATTGCCAATATGAAAGCAGTTCTTTTCAAATGAAATGAAGTTTTATTTCCAATGCAGAAAGGCGTTTCTTTAATGTGTTAGTTATTGTATATTATGCAAGCAAACTTAGAGCTGCTATGCAAAGACAGCTTAGTTTGGCATTTCTATGAACAGCGACTCTGTGTTAGTGCTCCTGAGAGAATGAAGTGAACCTGTGTCCACATTCCTGAAAAGCTTCTTTCCCTGTAAGAGAAATTCAGTTTATGAAATGTTAAGACAAAAGCTTGCCAATATGAAAGACCCTCGTGTCAAATGAAATAAATTCTTGTTTGCAATGAAGAAAAGCCTTTCTTTAATGTGTTAGATATTTTCTGCTCGGCAAGTGAATTTAGAGCTGCTCTTTCCTTACTGCTTAATTTAGCGTTTCTATGAACAGTGGCACTGTAACAGTGCTACTAAGACAATGAAGAGCATGCGTGTCCACATATAATGAAAAGCTTTTTTCTCTGTAAGAAAAACTCAATTTATGCAAAGTTAAGACAAAAGATTGCTAATATGAAAGCAGTTCTTTTCAAATGAAATGAAGTTTTATTTCCAATGCAGAAAGGCGTTTCTTTAATGTGTTAGATATTGTATATTATGCAAGCAAACTTAGAGCTGCTATGCAAACACAGCTTAGTTTAGCGTTTCTATAAACAATGACATTGTGTGATTGCTCCTGAGAGAAAGAAGAGAACGCGGGTCCACGGATTCTGAAAAGCTTCTTTCCCTGGAAGAGAAATTCATTTTATGCAGAGTTAAGGCAAAAGATTGCCAATATGAAAGCAGTTCTTTTCGAATGAAATGAAGTTTTGTTTCCAATGCAGAAAGGCGTTTCTTTAATGTTTTAGTTATCGTATATTACACAAGCAAACTTAGAGCTGGTATGCAAAGACAGCTTAGTTTAGTGTTTTTATGAACAGCGACTCTGTGTCAGTACTCCTGAGAGAATGAAGAGAACCTGTGTCCACATATGCTGAAAAGCTTCTTTCCCTGTAAGAGAAATTCATTTTTTGCATTGTTAAGACAACAGCTTGCCAATATGAAAGATGTTCCTTTTAAATGAAATAAAATCTTGTTTGTACTGCAGAAAGACGTGTCTTTAATGTTTTAGATATTGTATACTACGCAGGCAAACTTAGAGCTGCTAGGCAAAGACAGCTTAGTTTAGCGTTTCTATGAACAGTGTCACTGTGTCAGTTCTCCTGAGAGGACGCATAGAACGCTGGTTCATATATATGCCAAAAAGCTTCTTTCCCTGTAAGAGAAATTCAGATTAAGCAATGTGGCAGAAAGACAAGACAAAAGCTTGCCAATATGAAACATGCGCGTTTTACATAAAATAAATTCTTGTTTGTAATGCTGAAAAGCTTGTCTTTAATGTGTTAGATGTTTTCTGCTCCGCAAGTGAATTTAGAACTGCTATGCCCAGATAGATTAGTTTAGCGAGTCTATGAACAAGTGACACTGTGTCAGTGATCCTGAGAGGATGAAGAGAACGTGTGTCCACATATGCCGAAAAACTTCTTTCCCTGTAAGAGAAATTCAGTTTATGAAATGTTAAGACAAAAGCTTGCCAATATGAAAGACCGTCGTTTCAAATGAAATAAATTCTTGTTTGCAATGCAGAAAAGCCTTTCTTTAATGTGTTAGATATTTTCTGCTCGGCAAGTGAATTTAGAGCTGCTCTTTCCCTACTGCTTAATTTAGCGTTTCTATGAATAGTGGCTCTGTAACAGTGCTAGTAAGACAATGAAGAGCATGCGTGTCCACATATAATGAAAAGCTTTTTTCTCTGTAAGAAAAACTCAATTTATGCAAAGTTAAGACAAAAGATTGCCAATATGAAAGCAGTTCTTTTCAAATGAAATGAAGTTTTATTTCCAATGCAGAAAGGCGTTTCTTTAATGTGTTAGTTATTGTATATTATGCAAGCAAACTTAGAGCTGCTATGCAAAGACAGCTTAGTTTGGCATTTCTATGAACAGCGACTCTGTGTTAGTGCTCCTGAGAGAATGAAGTGAACCTGTGTCCACATTCCTGAAATGCTTCTTTCCCTGTAAGAGAAATTCAGTTTATGAAATGTTAAGACAAAAGCTTGCCAATATGAAAGACCCTCGTGTCAAATGAAATAAATTCTTGTTTGCAATGAAGAAAAGCCTTTCTTTAATGTGTTAGATATTTTCTGCTCGGCAAGTGAATTTAGAGCTGCTCTTTCCTTACTGCTTAATTTAGCGTTTCTATGAATAGTGGCTCTGTAACAGTGCTACTAAGACAATGAAGAGCATGCGTGTCCACATATAATGAAAAGCTTTTTTCTCTGTAAGAAAAACTCAATTTATGCAAAGTTAAGACAAAAGATTGCTAATATGAAAGCAGTTCTTTTCAAATGAAATGAAGTTTTATTTCCAATGCAGAAAGGCGTTTCTTTAATGTGTTAGATATTGTATATTATGCAAGCAAACATAGAGCTGCTATGCAAACACAGCTTAGTTTAGCGTTTCTACAAACAATGACATTGTGTGATTGCTCCTGAGAGAAAGAAGAGAACGCGGGTCCACGGATTCTGAAAAGCTTCTTTCCCTGGAAGAGAAATTCATTTTATGCAGAGTTAAGGCAAAAGATTGCCAATATGAAAGCAGTTCTTTTCGAATGAAATGAAGTTTTGTTGTACTGCAGAAAGGCGTGTCTTTAATGTTTTAGATATTGTATACTACGCAGGCAAACTTAGAGCTGCTAGGCAAAGACAGCTTAGTTTAGCGTTTCTATGAACAATGTCACTGTGTCAGTTCTCCTGAGAGGACGCATAGAACGCTGGTTCATATATATGCCAAAAAGCTTCTTTCCCTGTAAGAGAAATTCAGATTAAGCAATGTGGCAGAAAGACAAGACAAAAGCTTGCCAATATGAAACATGCGCGTTTTACATAAAATAAATTCTTGTTTGTAATGCAGAAAAGCTTTGTCTTTAATGTGTTAGATGTTTTCTGCTCCGCAAGTGAATTTAGAACTGCTATGCCCAGATAGATTAGTTTAGCGAGTCTATGAACAGTGACACTGTGTCAGTGATCCTGAGAGGATGAAGAGAACGTGTGTCCCACATATGCCGAAAAGCTTCTTTCCTGTAAGAGAAATTCAGTTTATGAAATGTTAAGACAAAAGCTTGCCAATATGAAAGACCGTCGTTTCAAATGAAATAAATTCTTGTTTGCAATGCAGAAAAGCCTTCTTTAATGTGTTAGATATTTTCTGCTCGGCAAGTGAATTTAGAGCTCTCTTTCCCTACTGCTTAATTTAGCGAGTCTATGAATAGTGGCACTGTAACAGTGCTAGTAAGACAATGAAGAGCATGCGTGTCCACATATAATGAAAAGCTTTTTTCTCTGTAAGAAAAACTCAATTATGCAAAGTTAAGACAAAAGATTGCCAATATGAAAGCAGTTCTTTTCAAATGAAATGAAGTTTTATTTCCAATGCAGAAAGGCGTTTCTTTAATGTGTTAGTTATTGTATATTATGCAAGCAACTTAGAGCTGCTATGCAAAGACAGCTTAGTTTGGCATTTCTATGAACAGCGACTCTGTGTTAGTGCTCCTGAGAGAATGAAGTGAACCTGTGTCCACATTCCTGAAAAGCTTCTTTCCCTGTAAGAGAAATTCAGTTTATGAAATGTTAAGACAAAAGCTTGCCAATATGAAAGACCCTCGTGTCAAATGAAATAAATTCTTGTTTGCAATGAAGAAAAGCCTTTCTTTAATGTGTTAGATATTTTCTGCTCGGCAAGTGAATTTAGAGCTGCTCTTTCCTTACTGCTTAATTTAGCGTTTCTATGAACAGTGGCACTGTAACAGTGCTACTAAGACAATGAAGAGCATGCGTGTCCACATATAATGAAAAGCTTTTTTCTCTGTAAGAAAAACTCAATTTATGCAAAGTTAAGACAAAAGATTGCTAATATGAAAGCAGTTCTTTTCAAATGAAATGAAGTTTTATTTCCAATGCAGAAAGGCGTTTCTTTAATGTGTTAGATATTGTATATTATGCAAGCAAACTTAGAGCTGCTATGCAAACACAGCTTAGTTTAGCGTTTCTATAAACAATGACATTGTGTGATTGCTCCTGAGAGAAAGAAGAGAACGCGGGTCCACGGATTCTGAAAAGCTTCTTTCCCTGGAAGAGAAATTCATTTTATGCAGAGTTAAGGCAAAAGATTGCCAATATGAAAGCAGTTCTTTTCGAATGAAATGAAGTTTTGTTTCCAATGCAGAAAGGCGTTTCTTTAATGTTTTAGTTATCGTATATTACACAAGCAAACTTAGAGCTGGTATGCAAAGACAGCTTAGTTTAGTGTTTTTATGAACAGCGACTCTGTGTCAGTACTCCTGAGAGAATGAAGAGAACCTGTGTCCACATATGCTGAAAAGCTTCTTTCCCTGTAAGAGAAATTCATTTTTTGCATTGTTAAGACAACAGCTTGCCAATATGAAAGATGTTCCTTTTAAATGAAATAAAATCTTGTTTGTACTGCAGAAAGACGTGTCTTTAATGTTTTAGATATTGTATACTACGCAGGCAAACTTAGAGCTGCTAGGCAAAGACAGCTTAGTTTAGCGTTTCTATGAACAGTGTCACTGTGTCAGTTCTCCTGAGAGGACGCATAGAACGCTGGTTCATATATATGCCAAAAAGCTTCTTTCCCTGTAAGAGAAATTCAGATTAAGCAATGTGGCAGAAAGACAAGACAAAAGCTTGCCAATATGAAACATGCGCGTTTTACATAAAATAAATTCTTGTTTGTAATGCTGAAAAGCTTGTCTTTAATGTGTTAGATGTTTTCTGCTCCGCAAGTGAATTTAGAACTGCTATGCCCAGATAGATTAGTTTAGTGAGTCTATGAACAAGTGACACTGTGTCAGTGATCCTGAGAGGATGAAGAGAACGTGTGTCCACATATGCCGAAAAACTTCTTTCCCTGTAAGAGAAATTCAGTTTATGAAATGTTAAGACAAAAGCTTGCCAATATGAAAGACCGTCGTTTCAAATGAAATAAATTCTTGTTTGCAATGCAGAAAAGCCTTTCTTTAATGTGTTAGATATTTTCTGCTCGGCAAGTGAATTTAGAGCTGCTCTTTCCCTACTGCTTAATTTAGCGTTTCTATGAATAGTGGCTCTGTAACAGTGCTAGTAAGACAATGAAGAGCATGCGTGTCCACATATAATGAAAAGCTTTTTTCTCTGTAAGAAAAACTCAATTTATGCAAAGTTAAGACAAAAGATTGCCAATATGAAAGCAGTTCTTTTCAAATGAAATGAAGTTTTATTTCCAATGCAGAAAGGCGTTTCTTTAATGTGTTAGTTATTGTATATTATGCAAGCAAACTTAGAGCTGCTATGCAAAGACAGCTTAGTTTGGCATTTCTATGAACAGCGACTCTGTGTTAGTGCTCCTGAGAGAATGAAGTGAACCTGTGTCCACATTCCTGAAAAGCTTCTTTCCCTGTAAGAGAAATTCAGTTTATGAAATGTTAAGACAAAAGCTTGCCAATATGAAAGACCCTCGTGTCAAATGAAATAAATTCTTGTTTGCAATGAAGAAAAGCCTTTCTTTAATGTGTTAGATATTTTCTGCTCGGCAAGTGAATTTAGAGCTGCTCTTTCCTTACTGCTTAATTTAGCGTTTCTATGAACAGTGGCACTGTAACAGTGCTACTAAGACAATGAAGAGCATGCGTGTCCACATATAATGAAAAGCTTTTTTCTCTGTAAGAAAAACTCAATTTATGCAAAGTTAAGACAAAAGATTGCTAATATGAAAGCAGTTCTTTTCAAATGAAATGAAGTTTTATTTCCAATGCAGAAAGGCGTTTCTTTAATGTGTTAGATATTGTATATTATGCAAGCAAACTTAGAGCTGCTATGCAAACACAGCTTAGTTTAGCGTTTCTATAAACAATGACATTGTGTGATTGCTCCTGAGAGAAAGAAGAGAACGCGGGTCCACGGATTCTGAAAAGCTTCTTTCCCTGGAAGAGAAATTCATTTTGTGCAGAGTTAAGGCAAAAGATTGCCAATATGAAAGCAGTTCTTTTCGAATGAAATGAAGTTTTGTTTCCAATGCAGAAAGGCGTTTCTTTAATGTTTTAGTTATCGTATATTACACAAGCAAACTTAGAGCTGGTATGCAAAGACAGCTTAGTTTAGTGTTTTTATGAACAGTGTCACTGTGTCAGTGCTCCTGAGAGAATGAAGAGAACCTGTGTCCACATATGCTGAAAAGCTTCTTTCCCTGTAAGAGAAATTCATTTTTTGCATTGTTAAGACAACAGCTTGCCAATATGAAAGATGTTCCTTTTAAATGAAATAAAGTCTTGTTTGTACTGCAGAAAGGCGTGTCTTTAATGTTTTAGATATTGTATACTACGCAAGCAAACTTAGAGCTGCTAGGCAAAGACAGCTTAGTTTAGCGTTTCTATGAACAGTGTCACTGTGTCAGTTCTCCTGAGAGGACGCATAGAACGCTGGTTCATATATATGCCAAAAAGCTTCTTTCCCTGTAAGAGAAATTCAGATTAAGCAATGTGGCAGAAAGACAAGACAAAAGCTTGCCAATATGAAACATGCGCGTTTTACATAAAATAAATTCTTGTTTGTAATGCAGAAAAGCTTGTCTTTAATGTGTTAGATGTTTTCTGCTCCGCAAGTGAATTTAGAACTGCTATGCCCAGATAGATTAGTTTAGCGAGTCTATGAACAAGTGACACTGTGTCAGTGATCCTGAGAGGATGAAGAGAACGTGTGTCCACATATGCCGAAAAGCTTCTTTCCCTGTAAGAGAAATTCAGTTTATGAAATGTTAAGACAAAAGCTTGCCAATATGAAAGACCGTCGTTTCAAATGAAATAAATTCTTGTTTGCAATGCAGAAAAGCCTTTCTTTAATGTGTTAGATATTTTCTGCTCGGCAAGTGAATTTAGAGCTGCTCTTTCCCTACTGCTTAATTTAGCGTTTCTATGAATAGTGGCTCTGTAACAGTGCTAGTAAGACAATGAAGAGCATGCGTGTCGACATATAATGAAAAGCTTTTTTCTCTGTAAGAAAAACTCAATTTATGCAAAGTTAAGACAAAAGATTGCCAATATGAAAGCAGTTCTTTTCAAATGAAATGAAGTTTTATTTCCAATGCAGAAAGGCGTTTCTTTAATGTGTTAGTTATTGTATATTATGCAAGCAAACTTAGAGCTGCTATGCAAAGACAGCTTAGTTTGGCATTTCTATGAACAGCGACTCTGTGTTAGTGCTCCTGAGAGAATGAAGTGAACCTGTGTCCACATTCCTGAAATGCTTCTTTCCCTGTAAGAGAAATTCAGTTTATGAAATGTTAAGACAAAAGCTTGCCAATATGAAAGACCCTCGTGTCAAATGAAATAAATTCTTGTTTGCAATGAAGAAAAGCCTTTCTTTAATGTGTTAGATATTTTCTGCTCGGCAAGTGAATTTAGAGCTGCTCTTTCCTTACTGCTTAATTTAGCGTTTCTATGAATAGTGGCTCTGTAACAGTGCTACTAAGACAATGAAGAGCATGCGTGTCCACATATAATGAAAAGCTTTTTTCTCTGTAAGAAAAACTCAATTTATGCAAAGTTAAGACAAAAGATTGCTAATATGAAAGCAGTTCTTTTCAAATGAAATGAAGTTTTATTTCCAATGCAGAAAGGCGTTTCTTTAATGTGTTAGATATTGTATATTATGCAAGCAAATATAGAGCTGCTATGCAAACACAGCTTAGTTTAGCGTTTCTACAAACAATGACATTGTGTGATTGCTCCTGAGAGAAAGAAGAGAACGCGGGTCCACGGATTCTGAAAAGCTTCTTTCCCTGGAAGAGAAATTCATTTTATGCAGAGTTAAGGCAAAAGATTGCCAATATGAAAGCAGTTCTTTTCGAATGAAATGAAGTTTTGTTTGTACTGCAGAAAGGCGTGTCTTTAATGTTTTAGATATTGTATACTACGCAGGCAAACTTAGAGCTGCTAGGCAAAGACAGCTTAGTTTAGCGTTTCTATGAACAGTGTCACTGTGTCAGTTCTCCTGAGAGGACGCATAGAACGCTGGTTCATATATATGCCAAAAAGCTTCTTTCCCTGTAAGAGAAATTCAGATTAAGCAATGTGGCAGAAAGACAAGACAAAAGCTTGCCAATATGAAACATGCGCGTTTTACATAAAATAAATTCTTGTTTGTAATGCAGAAAAGCTTGTCTTTAATGTGTTAGATGTTTTCTGCTCCGCAAGTGAATTTAGAACTGCTATGCCCAGATAGATTAGTTTAGCGAGTCTATGAACAGTGACACTGTGTCAGTGATCCTGAGAGGATGAAGAGAACGTGTGTCCACATATGCCGAAAAGCTTCTTTCCCTGTAAGAGAAATTCAGTTTATGAAATGTTAAGACAAAAGCTTGCCAATATGAAAGACCGTCGTTTCAAATGAAATAAATTCTTGTTTGCAATGCAGAAAAGCCTTTCTTTAATGTGTTAGATATTTTCTGCTCGGCAAGTGAATTTAGAGCTGCTCTTTCCCTACTGCTTAATTTAGCGAGTCTATGAATAGTGGCACTGTAACAGTGCTAGTAAGACAATGAAGAGCATGCGTGTCCACATATAATGAAAAGCTTTTTTCTCTGTAAGAAAAACTCAATTTATGCAAAGTTAAGACAAAAGATTGCCAATATGAAAGCAGTTCTTTTCAAATGAAATGAAGTTTTATTTCCAATGCAGAAAGGCGTTTCTTTAATGTGTTAGTTATTGTATATTATGCAAGCAAACTTAGAGCTGCTATGCAAAGACAGCTTAGTTTGGCATTTCTATGAACAGCGACTCTGTGTTAGTGCTCCTGAGAGAATGAAGTGAACCTGTGTCCACATTCCTGAAAAGCTTCTTTCCCTGTAAGAGAAATTCAGTTTATGAAATGTTAAGACAAAAGCTTGCCAATATGAAAGACCCTCGTGTCAAATGAAATAAATTCTTGTTTGCAATGAAGAAAAGCCTTTCTTTAATGTGTTAGATATTTTCTGCTCGGCAAGTGAATTTAGAGCTGCTCTTTCCTTACTGCTTAATTTAGCGTTTCTATGAACAGTGGCACTGTAACAGTGCTACTAAGACAATGAAGAGCATGCGTGTCCACATATAATGAAAAGCTTTTTTCTCTGTAAGAAAAACTCAATTTATGCAAAGTTAAGACAAAAGATTGCTAATATGAAAGCAGTTCTTTTCAAATGAAATGAAGTTTTATTTCCAATGCAGAAAGGCGTTTCTTTAATGTGTTAGATATTGTATATTATGCAAGCAAACTTAGAGCTGCTATGCAAACACAGCTTAGTTTAGCGTTTCTATAAACAATGACATTGTGTGATTGCTCCTGAGAGAAAGAAGAGAACGCGGGTCCACGGATTCTGAAAAGCTTCTTTCCCTGGAAGAGAAATTCATTTTATGCAGAGTTAAGGCAAAAGATTGCCAATATGAAAGCAGTTCTTTTCGAATGAAATGAAGTTTTGTTTCCAATGCAGAAAGGCGTTTCTTTAATGTTTTAGTTATCGTATATTACACAAGCAAACTTAGAGCTGGTATGCAAAGACAGCTTAGTTTAGTGTTTTTATGAACAGCGACTCTGTGTCAGTACTCCTGAGAGAATGAAGAGAACCTGTGTCCACATATGCTGAAAAGCTTCTTTCCCTGTAAGAGAAATTCATTTTTTGCATTGTTAAGACAACAGCTTGCCAATATGAAAGATGTTCCTTTTAAATGAAATAAAGTCTTGTTTGTACTGCAGAAAGGCGTGTCTTTAATGTTTTAGATATTGTATACTACGCAAGCAAACTTAGAGCTGCTAGGCAAAGACAGCTTAGTTTAGCGTTTCTATGAACAGTGTCACTGTGTCAGTTCTCCTGAGAGGACGCATAGAACGCTGGTTCATATATATGCCAAAAAGCTTCTTTCCCTGTAAGAGAAATTCAGATTAAGCAATGTGGCAGAAAGACAAGACAAAAGCTTGCCAATATGAAACATGCGCGTTTTACATAAAATAAATTCTTGTTTGTAATGCAGAAAAGCTTGTCTTTAATGTGTTAGATGTTTTCTGCTCCGCAAGTGAATTTAGAACTGCTATGCCCAGATAGATTAGTTTAGCGAGTCTATGAACAAGTGACACTGTGTCAGTGATCCTGAGAGGATGAAGAGAACGTGTGTCCACATATGCCGAAAAACTTCTTTCCCTGTAAGAGAAATTCAGTTTATGAAATGTTAAGACAAAAGCTTGCCAATATGAAAGACCGTCGTTTCAAATGAAATAAATTCTTGTTTGCAATGCAGAAAAGCCTTTCTTTAATGTGTTAGATATTTTCTGCTCGGCAAGTGAATTTAGAGCTGCTCTTTCCCTACTGCTTAATTTAGCGTTTCTATGAATAGTGGCTCTGTAACAGTGCTAGTAAGACAATGAAGAGCATGCGTGTCCACATATAATGAAAAGCTTTTTTCTCTGTAAGAAAAACTCAATTTATGCAAAGTTAAGACAAAAGATTGCCAATATGAAAGCAGTTCTTTTCAAATGAAATGAAGTTTTATTTCCAATGCAGAAAGGCGTTTCTTTAATGTGTTAGTTATTGTATATTATGCAAGCAAACTTAGAGCTGCTATGCAAAGACAGCTTAGTTTGGCATTTCTATGAACAGCGACTCTGTGTTAGTGCTCCTGAGAGAATGAAGTGAACCTGTGTCCACATTCCTGAAAAGCTTCTTTCCCTGTAAGAGAAATTCAGTTTATGAAATGTTAAGACAAAAGCTTGCCAATATGAAAGACCCTCGTGTCAAATGAAATAAATTCTTGTTTGCAATGAAGAAAAGCCTTTCTTTAATGTGTTAGATATTTTCTGCTCGGCAAGTGAATTTAGAGCTGCTCTTTCCTTACTGCTTAATTTAGCGTTTCTATGAACAGTGGCACTGTAACAGTGCTACTAAGACAATGAAGAGCATGCGTGTCCACATATAATGAAAAGCTTTTTTCTCTGTAAGAAAAACTCAATTTATGCAAAGTTAAGACAAATGATTGCTAATATGAAAGCAGTTCTTTTCAAATGAAATGAAGTTTTATTTCCAATGCAGAAAGGCGTTTCTTTAATGTGTTAGATATTGTATATTATGCAAGCAAACTTAGAGCTGCTATGCAAACACAGCTTAGTTTAGCGTTTCTATAAACAATGACATTGTGTGATTGCTCCTGAGAGAAAGAAGAGAACGCGGGTCCACGGATTCTGAAAAGCTTCTTTCCCTGGAAGAGAAATTCATTTTATGCAGAGTTAAGGCAAAAGATTGCCAATATGAAAGCAGTTCTTTTCGAATGAAATGAAGTTTTGTTTCCAATGCAGAAAGGCGTTTCTTTAATGTTTTAGTTATCGTATATTACACAAGCAAACTTAGAGCTGCTATGCAAAGACAGCTTAGTTTAGTGTTTTTATGAACAGCGACTCTGTGTCAGTACTCCTGAGAGAATGAAGAGAACCTGTGTCCACATGTGCTGAAAAGCTTCTTTCCCTGTAAGAGAAATTCATTTTTTGCATTGTTAAGACAACAGCTTGCCAATATGAAAGATGTTCCTTTTAAATGAAATAAAGTCTTGTTTGTACTGCAGAAAGGCGTGTCTTTAATGTTTTAGATATTGTATACTACGCAGGCAAACTTAGAGCTGCTAGGCAAAGACAGCTTAGTTTAGCGTTTCTATGAACAGTGTCACTGTGTCAGTTCTCCTGAGAGGATTAAGAGAACGTGTGTCCACATATGCCGAAAAGCTTCTTTCCCTGTAAGAGAAATTCAGATTAAGCAATGTGGCAGAAAGACAAGACAAAAGCTTGCCAATATGAAACATGCGCGTTTTACATAAAATAAATTCTTGTTTGTAATGCAGAAAAGCTTGTCTTTAATGTGTTAGATGTTTTCTGCTCCGCAAGTGAATTTAGATCTGCTATGCCCAGATAGATTAGTTTAGCGAGTCTATGAACAGTGACACTGTGTCAGTGATCCTGAGAGGATGAAGAGAACGTGTGTCCACATATGCCGAAAAGCTTCTTTCCCTGTAAGAGAAATTCAGTTTATGAAATGTTAAGACAAAAGCTTGCCAATATGAAAGACCGTCGTTTCAAATGAAATAAATTCTTGTTTGCAATGCAGAAAAGCCTTTCTTTAATGTGTTAGATATTTTCTGCTCGGCAAGTGAATTTAGAGCTGCTCTTTCCCTACTGCTTAATTTAGCGTTTCTATGAATAGTGGCTCTGTAACAGTGCTAGTAAGACAATGAAGAGCATGCGTGTCGACATATAATGAAAAGCTTTTTTCTCTGTAAGAAAAACTCAATTTATGCAAAGTTAAGACAAAAGATTGCCAATATGAAAGCAGTTCTTTTCAAATGAAATGAAGTTTTATTTCCAATGCAGAAAGGCGTTTCTTTAATGTGTTAGTTATTGTATATTATGCAAGCAAACTTAGAGCTGCTATGCAAAGACAGCTTAGTTTGGCATTTCTATGAACAGCGACTCTGTGTTAGTGCTCCTGAGAGAATGAAGTGAACCTGTGTCCACATTCCTGAAATGCTTCTTTCCCTGTAAGAGAAATTCAGTTTATGAAATGTTAAGACAAAAGCTTGCCAATATGAAAGACCCTCGTGTCAAATGAAATAAATTCTTGTTTGCAATGAAGAAAAGCCTTTCTTTAATGTGTTAGATATTTTCTGCTCGGCAAGTGAATTTAGAGCTGCTCTTTCCTTACTGCTTAATTTAGCGTTTCTATGAATAGTGGCTCTGTAACAGTGCTACTAAGACAATGAAGAGCATGCGTGTCCACATATAATGAAAAGCTTTTTTCTCTGTAAGAAAAACTCAATTTATGCAAAGTTAAGACAAAAGATTGCTAATATGAAAGCAGTTCTTTTCAAATGAAATGAAGTTTTATTTCCAATGCAGAAAGGCGTTTCTTTAATGTGTTAGATATTGTATATTATGCAAGCAAATATAGAGCTGCTATGCAAACACAGCTTAGTTTAGCGTTTCTACAAACAATGATATTGTGTGATTGCTCCTGAGAGAAAGAAGAGAACGCGGGTCCACGGATTCTGAAAAGCTTCTTTCCCTGGAAGAGAAATTCATTTTATGCAGAGTTAAGGCAAAAGATTGCCAATATGAAAGCAGTTCTTTTCGAATGAAATGAAGTTTTGTTTGTACTGCAGAAAGGCGTGTCTTTAATGTTTTAGATATTGTATACTACGCAGGCAAACTTAGAGCTGCTAGGCAAAGACAGCTTAGTTTAGCGTTTCTATGAACAGTGTCACTGTGTCAGTTCTCCTGAGAGGACGCATAGAACGCTGGTTCATATATATGCCAAAAAGCTTCTTTCCCTGTAAGAGAAATTCAGATTAAGCAATGTGGCAGAAAGACAAGACAAAAGCTTGCCAATATGAAACATGCGCGTTTTACATAAAATAAATTCTTGTTTGTAATGCAGAAAAGCTTGTCTTTAATGTGTTAGATGTTTTCTGCTCCGCAAGTGAATTTAGAACTGCTATGCCCAGATAGATTAGTTTAGCGAGTCTATGAACAGTGACACTGTGTCAGTGATCCTGAGAGGATGAAGAGAACGTGTGTCCACATATGCCGAAAAGCTTCTTTCCCTGTAAGAGAAATTCAGTTTATGAAATGTTAAGACAAAAGCTTGCCAATATGAAAGACCGTCGTTTCAAATGAAATAAATTCTTGTTTGCAATGCAGAAAAGCCTTTCTTTAATGTGTTAGATATTTTCTGCTCGGCAAGTGAATTTAGAGCTGCTCTTTCCCTACTGCTTAATTTAGCGAGTCTATGAATAGTGGCACTGTAACAGTGCTAGTAAGACAATGAAGAGCATGCGTGTCCACATATAATGAAAAGCTTTTTTCTCTGTAAGAAAAACTCAATTTATGCAAAGTTAAGACAAAAGATTGCCAATATGAAAGCAGTTCTTTTCAAATGAAATGAAGTTTTATTTCCAATGCAGAAAGGCGTTTCTTTAATGTGTTAGTTATTGTATATTATGCAAGCAAACTTAGAGCTGCTATGCAAAGACAGCTTAGTTTGGCATTTCTATGAACAGCGACTCTGTGTTAGTGCTCCTGAGAGAATGAAGTGAACCTGTGTCCACATTCCTGAAAAGCTTCTTTCCCTGTAAGAGAAATTCAGTTTATGAAATGTTAAGACAAAAGCTTGCCAATATGAAAGACCCTCGTGTCAAATGAAATAAATTCTTGTTTGCAATGAAGAAAAGCCTTTCTTTAATGTGTTAGATATTTTCTGCTCGGCAAGTGAATTTAGAGCTGCTCTTTCCTTACTGCTTAATTTAGCGTTTCTATGAACAGTGGCACTGTAACAGTGCTACTAAGACAATGAAGAGCATGCGTGTCCACATATAATGAAAAGCTTTTTTCTCTGTAAGAAAAACTCAATTTATGCAAAGTTAAGACAAAAGATTGCTAATATGAAAGCAGTTCTTTTCAAATGAAATGAAGTTTTATTTCCAATGCAGAAAGGCGTTTCTTTAATGTGTTAGATATTGTATATTATGCAAGCAAACTTAGAGCTGCTATGCAAACACAGCTTAGTTTAGCGTTTCTATAAACAATGACATTGTGTGATTGCTCCTGAGAGAAAGAAGAGAACGCGGGTCCACGGATTCTGAAAAGCTTCTTTCCCTGGAAGAGAAATTCATTTTATGCAGAGTTAAGGCAAAAGATTGCCAATATGAAAGCAGTTCTTTTCGAATGAAATGAAGTTTTGTTTCCAATGCAGAAAGGCGTTTCTTTAATGTTTTAGTTATCGTATATTACACAAGCAAACTTAGAGCTGGTATGCAAAGACAGCTTAGTTTAGTGTTTTTATGAACAGCGACTCTGTGTCAGTACTCCTGAGAGAATGAAGAGAACCTGTGTCCACATATGCTGAAAAGCTTCTTTCCCTGTAAGAGAAATTCATTTTTTGCATTGTTAAGACAACAGCTTGCCAATATGAAAGATGTTCCTTTTAAATGAAATAAAGTCTTGTTTGTACTGCAGAAAGGCGTGTCTTTAATGTTTTAGATATTGTATACTACGCAAGCAAACTTAGAGCTGCTAGGCAAAGACAGCTTAGTTTAGCGTTTCTATGAACAGTGTCACTGTGTCAGTTCTCCTGAGAGGACGCATAGAACGCTGGTTCATATATATGCCAAAAAGCTTCTTTCCCTGTAAGAGAAATTCAGATTAAGCAATGTGGCAGAAAGACAAGACAAAAGCTTGCCAATATGAAACATGCGCGTTTTACATAAAATAAATTCTTGTTTGTAATGCAGAAAAGCTTGTCTTTAATGTGTTAGATGTTTTCTGCTCCGCAAGTGAATTTAGAACTGCTATGCCCAGATAGATTAGTTTAGCGAGTCTATGAACAAGTGACACTGTGTCAGTGATCCTGAGAGGATGAAGAGAACGTGTGTCCACATATGCCGAAAAACTTCTTTCCCTGTAAGAGAAATTCAGTTTATGAAATGTTAAGACAAAAGCTTGCCAATATGAAAGACCGTCGTTTCAAATGAAATAAATTCTTGTTTGCAATGCAGAAAAGCCTTTCTTTAATGTGTTAGATATTTTCTGCTCGGCAAGTGAATTTAGAGCTGCTCTTTCCCTACTGCTTAATTTAGCGTTTCTATGAATAGTGGCTCTGTAACAGTGCTAGTAAGACAATGAAGAGCATGCGTGTCCACATATAATGAAAAGCTTTTTTCTCTGTAAGAAAAACTCAATTTATGCAAAGTTAAGACAAAAGATTGCCAATATGAAAGCAGTTCTTTTCAAATGAAATGAAGTTTTATTTCCAATGCAGAAAGGCGTTTCTTTAATGTGTTAGTTATTGTATATTATGCAAGCAAACTTAGAGCTGCTATGCAAAGACAGCTTAGTTTGGCATTTCTATGAACAGCGACTCTGTGTTAGTGCTCCTGAGAGAATGAAGTGAACCTGTGTCCACATTCCTGAAAAGCTTCTTTCCCTGTAAGAGAAATTCAGTTTATGAAATCTTAAGACAAAAGCTTGCCAATATGAAAGACCCTCGTGTCAAATGAAATAAATTCTTGTTTGCAATGAAGAAAAGCCTTTCTTTAATGTGTTAGATATTTTCTGCTCGGCAAGTGAATTTAGAGCTGCTCTTTCCTTACTGCTTAATTTAGCGTTTCTATGAACAGTGGCACTGTAACAGTGCTACTAAGACAATGAAGAGCATGCGTGTCCACATATAATGAAAAGCTTTTTTCTCTGTAAGAAAAACTCAATTTATGCAAAGTTAAGACAAAAGATTGCTAATATGAAAGCAGTTCTTTTCAAATGAAATGAAGTTTTATTTCCAATGCAGAAAGGCGTTTCTTTAATGTGTTAGATATTGTATATTATGCAAGCAAACTTAGAGCTGCTATGCAAACACAGCTTAGTTTAGCGTTTCTATAAACAATGACATTGTGTGATTGCTCCTGAGAGAAAGAAGAGAACGCGGGTCCACGGATTCTGAAAAGCTTCTTTCCCTGGAAGAGAAATTCATTTTGTGCAGAGTTAAGGCAAAAGATTGCCAATATGAAAGCAGTTCTTTTCGAATGAAATGAAGTTTTGTTTCCAATGCAGAAAGGCGTTTCTTTAATGTTTTAGTTATCGTATATTACACAAGCAAACTTAGAGCTGGTATGCAAAGACAGCTTAGTTTAGTGTTTTTATGAACAGTGTCACTGTGTCAGTGCTCCTGAGAGAATGAAGAGAACCTGTGTCCACATATGCTGAAAAGCTTCTTTCCCTGTAAGAGAAATTCATTTTTTGCATTGTTAAGACAACAGCTTGCCAATATGAAAGATGTTCCTTTTAAATGAAATAAAGTCTTGTTTGTACTGCAGAAAGGCGTGTCTTTAATGTTTTAGATATTGTATACTACGCAGGCAAACTTAGAGCTGCTAGGCAAAGACAGCTTAGTTTAGCGTTTCTATGAACAGTGTCACTGTGTCAGTTCTCCTGAGAGGACGCATAGAACGCTGGTTCATATATATGCCAAAAAGCTTCTTTCCCTGTAAGAGAAATTCAGATTAAGCAATGTGGCAGAAAGACAAGACAAAAGCTTGCCAATATGAAACATGCGCGTTTTACATAAAATAAATTCTTGTTTGTAATGCTGAAAAGCTTGTCTTTAATGTGTTAGATGTTTTCTGCTCCGCAAGTGAATTTAGAACTGCTATGCCCAGATAGATTAGTTTAGCGAGTCTATGAACAGTGACACTGTGTCAGTGATCCTGAGAGGATGAAGAGAACGTGTGTCCACATATGCCGAAAAGCTTCTTTCCCTGTAAGAGAAATTCAGTTTATGAAATGTTAAGACAAAAGCTTGCCAATATGAAAGACCGTCGTTTCAAATGAAATAAATTCTTGTTTGCAATGCAGAAAAGCCTTTCTTTAATGTGTTAGATATTTTCTGCTCGGCAAGTGAATTTAGAGCTGCTCTTTCCCTACTGCTTAACTTAGCGTTTCTATGAATAGTGGCTCTGTAACAGTGCTAGTAAGACAATGAAGAGCATGCGTGTCGACATATAATGAAAAGCTTTTTTCTCTGTAAGAAAAACTCAATTTATGCAAAGTTAAGACAAAAGATTGCCAATATGAAAGCAGTTCTTTTCAAATGAAATGAAGTTTTATTTCCAATGCAGAAAGGCGTTTCTTTAATGTGTTAGTTATTGTATATTATGCAAGCAAACTTAGAGCTGCAATGCAAAGACAGCTTAGTTTGGCATTTCTATGAACAGCGACTCTGTGTTAGTGCTCCTGAGAGAATGAAGTGAACCTGTGTCCACATTCCTGAAATGCTTCTTTCCCTGTAAGAGAAATTCAGTTTATGAAATGTTAAGACAAAAGCTTGCCAATATGAAAGACCCTCGTGTCAAATGAAATAAATTCTTGTTTGCAATGAAGAAAAGCCTTTCTTTAATGTGTTAGATATTTTCTGCTCGGCAAGTGAATTTAGAGCTGCTCTTTCCTTACTGCTTAATTTAGCGTTTCTATGAACAGTGGCACTGTAACAGTGCTACTAAGACAATGAAGAGCATGCGTGTCCACATATAATGAAAAGCTTTTTTCTCTGTAAGAAAAACTCAATTTATGCAAAGTTAAGACAAAAGATTGCTAATATGAAAGCAGTTCTTTTCAAATGAAATGAAGTTTTATTTCCAATGCAGAAAGGCGTTTCTTTAATGTGTTAGATATTGTATATTATGCAAGCAAACTTAGAGCTGCTATGCAAACACAGCTTAGTTTAGCGTTTCTATAAACAATGACATTGTGTGATTGCTCCTGAGAGAAAGAAGAGAACGCGGGTCCACGGATTCTGAAAAGCTTCTTTCCCTGGAAGAGAAATTCAGTTTATGCAGAGTTAAGGCAAAAGATTGCCAATATGAAAGCAGTTCTTTTCGAATGAAATGAAGTTTTGTTTCCAATGCAGAAAGGCGTTTCTTTAATGTTTTAGTTATCGTATATTACACAAGCAAACTTAGAGCTGGTATGCAAAGACAGCTTAGTTTAGTGTTTTTATGAACAGCGACTCTGTGTCAGTACTCCTGAGAGAATGAAGAGAACCTGTGTCCACATATGCTGAAAAGCTTCTTTCCCTGTAAGAGAAATTCATTTTTTGCATTGTTAAGACAACAGCTTGCCAATATGAAAGATGTTCCTTTTAAATGAAATAAAATCTTGTTTGTACTGCAGAAAGACGTGTCTTTAATGTTTTAGATATTGTATACTACGCAGGCAAACTTAGAGCTGCTAGGCAAAGACAGCTTAGTTTAGCGTTTCTATGAACAGTGTCACTGTGTCAGTTCTCCTGAGAGGACGCATAGAACGCTGGTTCATATATATGCCAAAAAGCTTCTTTCCCTGTAAGAGAAATTCAGATTAAGCAATGTGGCAGAAAGACAAGACAAAAGCTTGCCAATATGAAACATGCGCGTTTTACATAAAATAAATTCTTGTTTGTAATGCAGAAAAGCTTGTCTTTAATGTGTTAGATGTTTTCTGCTCCGCAAGTGAATTTAGAACTGCTATGCCCAGATAGATTAGTTTAGCGAGTCTATGAACAAGTGACACTGTGTCAGTGATCCTGAGAGGATGAAGAGAACGTGTGTCCACATATGCCGAAAAACTTCTTTCCCTGTAAGAGAAATTCAGTTTATGAAATGTTAAGACAAAAGCTTGCCAATATGAAAGACCGTCGTTTCAAATGAAATAAATTCTTGTTTGCAATGCAGAAAAGCCTTTCTTTAATGTGTGAGATATTTTCTGCTCGGCAAGTGAATTTAGAGCTGCTCTTTCCCTACTGCTTAATTTAGCGTTTCTATGAATAGTGGCTCTGTAACAGTGCTAGTAAGACAATGAAGAGCATGCGTGTCGACATATAATGAAAAGCTTTTTTCTCTGTAAGAAAAACTCAATTTATGCAAAGTTAAGACAAAAGATTGCCAATATGAAAGCAGTTCTTTTCAAATGAAATGAAGTTTTATTTCCAATGCAGAAAGGCGTTTCTTTAATGTGTTAGTTATTGTATATTATGCAAGCAAACTTAGAGCTGCTATGCAAAGACAGCTTAGTTTGGCATTTCTATGAACAGCGACTCTGTGTTAGTGCTCCTGAGAGAATGAAGTGAACCTGTGTCCACATTCCTGAAAAGCTTCTTTCCCTGTAAGAGAAATTCAGTTTATGAAATGTTAAGACAAAAGCTTGCCAATATGAAAGACCCTCGTGTCAAATGAAATAAATTCTTGTTTGCAATGAAGAAAAGCCTTTCTTTAATGTGTTAGATATTTTCTGCTCGGCAAGTGAATTTAGAGCTGCTCTTTCCTTACTGCTTAATTTAGCGTTTCTATGAACAGTGGCACTGTAACAGTGCTACTAAGACAATGAAGAGCATGCGTGTCCACATATAATGAAAAGCTTTTTTCTCTGTAAGAAAAACTCAATTTATGCAAAGTTAAGACAAAAGATTGCTAATATGAAAGCAGTTCTTTTCAAATGAAATGAAGTTTTATTTCCAATGCAGAAAGGCGTTTCTTTAATGTGTTAGATATTGTATATTATGCAAGCAAACTTAGAGCTGCTATGCAAACACAGCTTAGTTTAGCGTTTCTATAAACAATGACATTGTGTGATTGCTCCTGAGAGAAAGAAGAGAACGCGGGTCCACGGATTCTGAAAAGCTTCTTTCCCTGGAAGAGAAATTCAGTTTATGCAGAGTTAAGGCAAAAGATTGCCAATATGAAAGCAGTTCTTTTCGAATGAAATGAAGTTTTGTTTCCAATGCAGAAAGGCGTTTCTTTAATGTTTTAGTTATCGTATATTACACAAGCAAACTTAGAGCTGGTATGCAAAGACAGCTTAGTTTAGTGTTTTTATGAACAGCGACTCTGTGTCAGTACTCCTGAGAGAATGAAGAGAACCTGTGTCCACATATGCTGAAAAGCTTCTTTCCCTGTAAGAGAAATTCATTTTTTGCATTGTTAAGACAACAGCTTGCCAATATGAAAGATGTTCCTTTTAAATGAAATAAAATCTTGTTTGTACTGCAGAAAGACGTGTCTTTAATGTTTTAGATATTGTATACTACGCAGGCAAACTTAGAGCTGCTAGGCAAAGACAGCTTAGTTTAGCGTTTCTATGAACAGTGTCACTGTGTCAGTTCTCCTGAGAGGACGCATAGAACGCTGGTTCATATATATGCCAAAAAGCTTCTTTCCCTGTAAGAGAAATTCAGATTAAGCAATGTGGCAGAAAGACAAGACAAAAGCTTGCCAATATGAAACATGCGCGTTTTACATAAAATAAATTCTTGTTTGTAATGCAGAAAAGCTTGTCTTTAATGTGTTAGATGTTTTCTGCTCCGCAAGTGAATTTAGAACTGCTATGCCCAGATAGATTAGTTTAGCGAGTCTATGAACAAGTGACACTGTGTCAGTGATCCTGAGAGGATGAAGAGAACGTGTGTCCACATATGCCGAAAAACTTCTTTCCCTGTAAGAGAAATTCAGTTTATGAAATGTTAAGACAAAAGCTTGCCAATATGAAAGACCGTCGTTTCAAATGAAATAAATTCTTGTTTGCAATGCAGAAAAGCCTTTCTTTAATGTGTGAGATATTTTCTGCTCGGCAAGTGAATTTAGAGCTGCTCTTTCCCTACTGCTTAATTTAGCGTTTCTATGAATAGTGGCTCTGTAACAGTGCTAGTAAGACAATGAAGAGCATGCGTGTCGACATATAATGAAAAGCTTTTTTCTCTGTAAGAAAAACTCAATTTATGCAAAGTTAAGACAAAAGATTGCCAATATGAAAGCAGTTCTTTTCAAATGAAATGAAGTTTTATTTCCAATGCAGAAAGGCGTTTCTTTAATGTGTTAGTTATTGTATATTATGCAAGCAAACTTAGAGCTGCTATGCAAAGACAGCTTAGTTTGGCATTTCTATGAACAGCGACTCTGTGTTAGTGCTCCTGAGAGAATGAAGTGAACCTGTGTCCACATTCCTGAAAAGCTTCTTTCCCTGTAAGAGAAATTCAGTTTATGAAATGTTAAGACAAAAGCTTGCCAATATGAAAGACCCTCGTGTCAAATGAAATAAATTCTTGTTTGCAATGAAGAAAAGCCTTTCTTTAATGTGTTAGATATTTTCTGCTCGGCAAGTGAATTTAGAGCTGCTCTTTCCTTACTGCTTAATTTAGCGTTTCTATGAACAGTGGCACTGTAACAGTGCTACTAAGACAATGAAGAGCATGCGTGTCCACATATAATGAAAAGCTTTTTTCTCTGTAAGAAAAACTCAATTTATGCAAAGTTAAGACAAATGATTGCTAATATGAAAGCAGTTCTTTTCAAATGAAATGAAGTTTTATTTCCAATGCAGAAAGGCGTTTCTTTAATGTGTTAGATATTGTATATTATGCAAGCAAACATAGAGCTGCTATGCAAACACAGGTTAGTTTAGCGTTTCTATAAACAATGACATTGTGTGATTGCTCCTGAGAGAAAGAAGAGAACGCGGGTCCACGGATTCTGAAAAGCTTCTTTCCCTGGAAGAGAAATTCATTTTATGCAGAGTTAAGGCAAAAGATTGCCAATATGAAAGCAGTTCTTTTCGAATGAAATGAAGTTTTGTTTCCAATGCAGAAAGGCGTTTCTTTAATGTTTTAGTTATCGTATATTACACAAGCAAACTTAGAGCTGCTATGCAAAGACAGCTTAGTTTAGTGTTTTTATGAACAGCGACTCTGTGTCAGTGCTCCTGAGAGGACGCATAGAACGCTGGTTCATATATATGCCAAAAAGCTTCTTTCCCTGTAAGAGAAATTCATTTTTTGCATTGTTAAGACAACAGCTTGCCAATATGAAAGATGTTCCTTTTAAATGAAATAAAATCTTGTTTGTACTGCAGAAAGACGTGTCTTTAATGTTTTAGATATTGTATACTACGCAGGCAAACTTAGAGCTGCTAGGCAAAGACAGCTTAGTTTAGCGTTTCTATGAACAGTGTCACTGTGTCAGTTCTCCTGAGAGGACGCATAGAACGCTGGTTCATATATATGCCAAAAAGCTTCTTTCCCTGTAAGAGAAATTCAGATTAAGCAATGTGGCAGAAAGACAAGACAAAAGCTTGCCAATATGAAACATGCGCGTTTTACATAAAATAAATTCTTGTTTGTAATGCTGAAAAGCTTGTCTTTAATGTGTTAGATGTTTTCTGCTCCGCAAGTGAATTTAGAACTGCTATGCCCAGATAGATTAGTTTAGCGAGTCTATGAACAGTGACACTGTGTCAGTGATCCTGAGAGGATGAAAAGAACGTGTGTCCACATATGCCGAAAAGCTTCTTTCCCTGTAAGAGAAATTCAGTTTATGAAATGTTAAGACAAAAGCTTGCCAATATGAAAGACCGTCGTTTCAAATGAAATAAATTCTTGTTTGCAATGCAGAAAAGCCTTTCTTTAATGTGTTAGATATTTTCTGCTCGGCAAGTGAATTTAGAGCTGCTCTTTCCCTACTGCTTAATTTAGCGTTTCTATGAATAGTGGCTCTGTAACAGTGCTAGTAAGACAATGAAGAGCATGCGTGTCGACATATAATGAAAAGCTTTTTTCTCTGTAAGAAAAACTCAATTTATGCAAAGTTAAGACAAAAGATTGCCAATATGAAAGCAGTTCTTTTCAAATGAAATGAAGTTTTATTTCCAATGCAGAAAGGCGTTTCTTTAATGTGTTAGTTTTTGTATATTATGCAAGCAAACTTAGAGCTGCTATGCAAAGACAGCTTAGTTTGGCATTTCTATGAACAGCGACTCTGTGTTAGTGCTCCTGAGAGAATGAAGTGAACCTGTGTCCACATTCCTGAAAAGCTTCTTTCCCTGTAAGAGAAATTCAGTTTATGAAATGTTAAGACAAAAGCTTGCCAATATGAAAGACCCTCGTGTCAAATGAAATAAATTCTTGTTTGCAATGAAGAAAAGCCTTTCTTTAATGTGTTAGATATTTTCTGCTCGGCAAGTGAATTTAGAGCTGCTCTTTCCTTACTGCTTAATTTAGCGTTTCTATGAACAGTGGCACTGTAACAGTGCTACTAAGACAGTGAAGAGCATGCGTGTCCACATATAATGAAAAGCTTTTTTCTCTGTAAGGAAAACTCAATTTATGCAAAGTTAAGACAAAAGATTGCTAATATGAAAGCAGTTCTTTTCAAATGAAATGAAGTTTTATGTCCAATGCAGAAAGGCGTTTCTTTAATGTGTTAGTTATTGTATATTATGCAAGCAAACTTAGAGCTGCTATGCAAACACAGCTTAGTTTAGCGTTTCTATAAACAATGACATTGTGTGATTGCTCCTGAGAGAAAGACGAGAACGCGGGTCCACGGATTCTGAAAAGCTTCTTTCCCTGGAAGAGAAATTCATTTTATGCAGAGTTAAGGCAAAAGATTGCCAATATGAAAGCAGTTCTTTTCGAATGAAATGAAGTGTTGTTTCCAATGCAGAAAGGCGTTTCTTTAATGTTTTAGTTATCGTATATTACACAAGCAAACTTAGAGCTGCTATGCAAAGACAGCTTAGTTTAGTGTTTTTATGAACAGCGACTCTGTGTCAGTGCTCCTGAGAGAATGAAGAGAACCTGTGTCCACATATGCTGAAAAGCTTCTTTCCCTGTAAGAGAAATTCATTTTTTGCATTGTTAAGACAACAGCTTGCCAATATGAAAGATGTTCCTTTTAAATGAAATAAAGTCTTGTTTGTACTGCAGAAAGGCGTGTCTTTAATGTTTTAGATATTGTATACTACGCAGGCAAACTTAGAGCTGCTAGGCAAAGACAGCTTAGTTTAGCGTTTCTATGAACAGTGTCACTGTGTCAGTTCTCCTGAGAGGACGCATAGAACGCTGGTTCATATATATGCCAAAAAGCTTCTTTCCCTGTAAGAGAAATTCAGATTAAGCAATGTGGCAGAAAGACAAGACAAAAGCTTGCCAATATGAAACATGCGCGTTTTACATAAAATAAATTCTTGTTTGTAATGCAGAAAAGCTTGTCTTTAATGTGTTAGATGTTTTCTGCTCCGCAAGTGAATTTAGAACTGCTATGCCCAGATAGATTAGTTTAGCGAGTCTATGAACAAGTGACACTGTGTCAGTGATCCTGAGAGGATGAAGAGAACGTGTGTCCACATATGCCGAAAAACTTCTTTCCCTGTAAGAGAAATTCAGTTTATGAAATGTTAAGACAAAAGCTTGCCAATATGAAAGACCGTCGTTTCAAATGAAATAAATTCTTGTTTGCAATGCAGAAAAGCCTTTCTTTAATGTGTTAGATATTTTCTGCTCGGCAAGTGAATTTAGAGCTGCTCTTTCCCTACTGCTTAATTTAGCGTTTCTATGAATAGTGGCTCTGTAACAGTGCTAGTAAGACAATGAAGAGCATGCGTGTCCACATATAATGAAAAGCTTTTTTCTCTGTAAGAAAAACTCAATTTATGCAAAGTTAAGACAAATGATTGCTAATATGAAAGCAGTTCTTTTCAAATGAAATGAAGTTTTATTTCCAATGCAGAAAGGCGTTTCTTTAATGTGTTAGATATTGTATATTATGCAAGCAAACATAGAGCTGCTATGCAAACACAGCTTAGTTTAGCGTTTCTATAAACAATGACATTGTGTGATTGCTCCTGAGAGAAAGAAGAGAACGCGGGTCCACGGATTCTGAAAAGCTTCTTTCCCTGGAAGAGAAATTCATTTTATGCAGAGTTAAGGCAAAAGATTGCCAATATGAAAGCAGTTCTTTTCGAATGAAATGAAGTTTTGTTTCCAATGCAGAAAGGCGTTTCTTTAATGTTTTAGTTATCGTATATTACACAAGCAAACTTAGAGCTGCTATGCAAAGACAGCTTAGTTTAGTGTTTTTATGAACAGCGACTCTGTGTCAGTGCTCCTGAGAGAATGAAGAGAACCTGTGTCCACATATGCTGAAAAGCTTCTTTCCCTGTAAGAGAAATTCATTTCTTGCATTGTTAAGACAACAGCTTGCCAATATGAAAGATGTTCCTTTTAAATGAAATAAAGTCTTGTTTGTACTGCAGAAAGGCGTGTCTTTAATGTTTTAGATATTGTATACTACGCAGGCAAACTTAGAGCTGCTAGGCAAAGACAGCTTAGTTTAGCGTTTCTATGAACAGTGTCACTGTGTCAGTTCTCCTGAGAGGACGCATAGAACGCTGGTTCATATATATGCCAAAAAGCTTCTTTCCCTGTAAGAGAAATTCAGATTAAGCAATGTGGCAGAAAGACAAGACAAAAGCTTGCCAATATGAAACATGCGCGTTTTACATAAAATAAATTCTTGTTTGTAATGCAGAAAAGCTTGTCTTTAATGTGTTAGATGTTTTCTGCTCCGCAAGTGAATTTAGAACTGCTATGCCCAGATAGATTAGTTTAGCGAGTCTATGAACAGTGACACTGTGTCAGTGATCCTGAGAGGATGAAGAGAACGTGTGTCCACATATGCCGAAAAGTTTCTTTCCCTGTAAGAGAAATTCAGTTTATGAAATGTTAAGACAAAAGCTTGCCAATATGAAAGACCGTCGTTTCAAATGAAATAAATTCTTGTTTGCAATGCAGAAAAGCCTTTCTTTAATGTGTTAGATATTTTCTGCTCGGCAAGTGAATTTAGAGCTGCTCTTTCCCTACTGCTTAATTTAGCGTTTCTATGAATAGTGGCTCTGTAACAGTGCTAGTAAGACAATGAAGAGCATGCGTGTCCACATATAATGAAAAGCTTTTTTCTCTGTAAGAAAAACTCAATTTATGCAAAGTTAAGACAAAAGATTGCCAATATGAAAGCAGTTCTTTTCAAATGAAATGAAGTTTTATTTCCAATGCAGAAAGGCGTTTCTTTAATGTGTTAGTTATTGTATATTATGCAAGCAAACTTAGAGCTGCTATGCAAAGACAGCTTAGTTTGGCATTTCTATGAACAGCGACTCTGTGTTAGTGCTCCTGAGAGAATGAAGTGAACCTGTGTCCACATTCCTGAAATGCTTCTTTCCCTGTAAGAGAAATTCAGTTTATGAAATGTTAAGACAAAAGCTTGCCAATATGAAAGACCCTCGTGTCAAATGAAATAAATTCTTGTTTGCAATGAAGAAAAGCCTTTCTTTAATGTGTTAGATATTTTCTGCTCGGCAAGTGAATTTAGAGCTGCTCTTTCCTTACTGCTTAATTTAGCGTTTCTATGAACAGTGGCACTGTAACAGTGCTACTAAGACAATGAAGAGCATGCGTGTCCACATATAATGAAAAGCTTTTTTCTCTGTAAGAAAAACTCAATTTATGCAAAGTTAAGACAAATGATTGCTAATATGAAAGCAGTTCTTTTCAAATGAAATGAAGTTTTATTTCCAATGCAGAAAGGCGTTTCTTTAATGTGTTAGATATTGTATATTATGCAAGCAAACTTAGAGCTGCTATGCAAACACAGCTTAGTTTAGCGTTTCTATAAACAATGACATTGTGTGATTGCTCCTGAGAGAAAGAAGAGAACGCGGGTCCACGGATTCTGAAAAGCTTCTTTCCCTGGAAGAGAAATTCATTTTATGCAGAGTTAAGGCAAAAGATTGCCAATATGAAAGCAGTTCTTTTCGAATGAAATGAAGTTTTGTTTCCAATGCAGAAAGGCGTTTCTTTAATGTTTTAGTTATCGTATATTACACAAGCAAACTTAGAGCTGGTATGCAAAGACAGCTTAGTTTAGTGTTTTTATGAACAGCGACTCTGTGTCAGTACTCCTGAGAGAATGAAGAGAACCTGTGTCCACATATGCTGAAAAGCTTCTTTCCCTGTAAGAGAAATTCATTTTTTGCATTGTTAAGAAAACAGCTTGCCAATATGAAAGATGTTCCTTTTAAATGAAATAAAGTCTTGTTTGTACTGCAGAAAGGCGTGTCTTTAATGTTTTAGATATTGTATACTACGCAGGCAAACTTAGAGCTGCTAGGCAAAGACAGCTTAGTTTAGCGTTTCTATGAACAGTGTCACTGTGTCAGTTCTCCTGAGAGGACGCATAGAACGCTGGTTCATATATATGCCAAAAAGCTTCTTTCCCTGTAAGAGAAATTCAGATTAAGCAATGTGGCAGAAAGACAAGACAAAAGCTTGCCAATATGAAACATGCGCGTTTTACATAAAATAAATTCTTGTTTGTAATGCAGAAAAGCTTGTCTTTAATGTGTTAGATGTTTTCTGCTCCGCAAGTGAATTTAGAACTGCTATGCCCAGATAGATTAGTTTAGCGAGTCTATGAACAAGTGACACTGTGTCAGTGATCCTGAGAGGATGAAGAGAACGTGTGTCCACATATGCCGAAAAACTTCTTTCCCTGTAAGAGAAATTCAGTTTATGAAATGTTAAGACAAAAGCTTGCCAATATGAAAGACCGTCGTTTCAAATGAAATAAATTCTTGTTTGCAATGCAGAAAAGCCTTTCTTTAATGTGTTAGATATTTTCTGCTCGGCAAGTGAATTTAGAGCTGCTCTTTCCCTACTGCTTAATTTAGCGTTTCTATGAATAGTGGCTCTGTAACAGTGCTAGTAAGACAATGAAGAGCATGCGTGTCCACATATAATGAAAAGCTTTTTTCTCTGTAAGAAAAACTCAATTTATGCAAAGTTAAGACAAAAGATTGCCAATATGAAAGCAGTTCTTTTCAAATGAAATGAAGTTTTATTTCCAATGCAGAAAGGCGTTTCTTTAATGTGTTAGTTATTGTATATTATGCAAGCAAACTTAGAGCTGCTATGCAAAGACAGCTTAGTTTGGCATTTCTATGAACAGCGACTCTGTGTTAGTGCTCCTGAGAGAATGAAGTGAACCTGTGTCCACATTCCTGAAAAGCTTCTTTCCCTGTAAGAGAAATTCAGTTTATGAAATGTTAAGACAAAAGCTTGCCAATATGAAAGACCCTCGTGTCAAATGAAATAAATTCTTGTTTGCAATGAAGAAAAGCCTTTCTTTAATGTGTTAGATATTTTCTGCTCGGCAAGTGAATTTAGAGCTGCTCTTTCCTTACTGCTTAATTTAGCGTTTCTATGAACAGTGGCACTGTAACAGTGCTACTAAGACAATGAAGAGCATGCGTGTCCACATATAATGAAAAGCTTTTTTCTCTGTAAGAAAAACTCAATTTATGCAAAGTTAAGACAAATGATTGCTAATATGAAAGCAGTTCTTTTCAAATGAAATGAAGTTTTATTTCCAATGCAGAAAGGCGTTTCTTTAATGTGTTAGATATTGTATATTATGCAAGCAAACTTAGAGCTGCTATGCAAACACAGCTTAGTTTAGCGTTTCTATAAACAATGACATTGTGTGATTGCTCCTGAGAGAAAGAAGAGAACGCGGGTCCACGGATTCTGAAAAGCTTCTTTCCCTGGAAGAGAAATTCATTTTATGCAGAGTTAAGGCAAAAGATTGCCAATATGAAAGCAGTTCTTTTCGAATGAAATGAAGTTTTGTTTCCAATGCAGAAAGGCGTTTCTTTAATGTTTTAGTTATCGTATATTACACAAGCAAACTTAGAGCTGCTATGCAAAGACAGCTTAGTTTAGTGTTTTTATGAACAGCGACTCTGTGTCAGTACTCCTGAGAGAATGAAGAGAACCTGTGTCCACATGTGCTGAAAAGCTTCTTTCCCTGTAAGAGAAATTCATTTTTTGCATTGTTAAGACAACAGCTTGCCAATATGAAAGATGTTCCTTTTAAATGAAATAAAGTCTTGTTTGTACTGCAGAAAGGCGTGTCTTTAATGTTTTAGATATTGTATACTACGCAGGCAAACTTAGAGCTGCTAGGCAAAGACAGCTTAGTTTAGCGTTTCTATGAACAGTGTCACTGTGTCAGTTCTCCTGAGAGGACGCATAGAACGCTGGTTCATATATATGCCAAAAAGCTTCTTTCCCTGTAAGAGAAATTCAGTTTATGAAATGTTAAGACAAAAGCTTGCCAATATGAAAGACCGTCGTTTCAAATGAAATAAATTCTTGTTTGCAATGCAGAAAAGCCTTTCTTTAATGTGTTAGATATTTTCTGCTCCGCAAGTGAATTTAGAGCTGCTCTTTCCCTACTGCTTAATTTAGCGTTTCTATGAATAGTGGCTCTGTAACAGTGCTAGTAAGACAATGAAGAGCATGTGTGTCGACATATAATGAAAAGCTTTTTTCTCTGTAAGAAAAACTCAATTTATGCAAAGTTAAGACAAAAGATTGCCAATATGAAAGCAGTTCTTTTCAAATGAAATGAAGTTTTATTTCCAATGCAGAAAGGCGTTTCTTTAATGTGTTAGTTATTGTATATTATGCAAGCAAACTTAGAGCTGCTATGCAAAGACAGCTTAGTTTGGCATTTCTATGAACAAGTGACACTGTGTCAGTGATCCTGAGAGGATGAAGAGAACGTGTGTCCACATATGCCGAAAAACTTCTTTCCCTGTAAGAGAAATTCAGTTTATGAAATGTTAAGACAAAAGCTTGCCAATATGAAAGACCCTCGTGTCAAATGAAATAAATTCTTGTTTGCAATGAAGAAAAGCCTTTCTTTAATGTGTTAGATATTTTCTGCTCGGCAAGTGAATTTAGAGCTGCTCTTTCCCTACTGCTTAATTTAGCGTTTCTATGAATAGTGGCTCTGTAACAGTGCTAGTAAGACAATGAAGAGCATGCGTGTCCACATATAATGAAAAGCTTTTTTCTCTGTAAGAAAAACTCAATTTATGCAAAGTTAAGACAAATGATTGCTAATATGAAAGCAGTTCTTTTCAAATGAAATGAAGTTTTATTTCCAATGCAGAAAGGCGTTTCTTTAATGTGTTAGATATTGTATATTATGCAAGCAAACTTAGAGCTGCTATGCAAACACAGCTTAGTTTAGCGTTTCTATAAACAATGACATTGTGTGATTGCTCCTGAGAGAAAGAAGAGAACGCGGGTCCACGGATTCTGAAAAGCTTCTTTCCCTGGAAGAGAAATTCATTTTATGCAGAGTTAAGGCAAAAGATTGCCAATATGAAAGCAGTTCTTTTCGAATGAAATGAAGTTTTGTTTCCAATGCAGAAAGGCGTTTCTTTAATGTTTTAGTTATCGTATATTACACAAGCAAACTTAGAGCTGCTATGCAAAGACAGCTTAGTTTAGTGTTTTTATGAACAGCGACTCTGTGTCAGTACTCCTGAGAGAATGAAGAGAACCTGTGTCCACATGTGCTGAAAAGCTTCTTTCCCTGTAAGAGAAATTCATTTTTTGCATTGTTAAGACAACAGCTTGCCAATATGAAAGATGTTCCTTTTAAATGAAATAAAGTCTTGTTTGTACTGCAGAAAGGCGTGTCTTTAATGTTTTAGATATTGTATACTACGCAGGCAAACTTAGAGCTGCTAGGCAAAGACAGCTTAGTTTAGCGTTTCTATGAACAGTGTCACTGTGTCAGTTCTCCTGAGAGGACGCATAGAACGCTGGTTCATATATATGCCAAAAAGCTTCTTTCCCTGTAAGAGAAATTCAGTTTATGAAATGTTAAGACAAAAGCTTGCCAATATGAAAGACCGTCGTTTCAAATGAAATAAATTCTTGTTTGCAATGCAGAAAAGCCTTTCTTTAATGTGTTAGATATTTTCTGCTCCGCAAGTGAATTTAGAGCTGCTCTTTCCCTACTGCTTAATTTAGCGTTTCTATGAATAGTGGCTCTGTAACAGTGCTAGTAAGACAATGAAGAGCATGTGTGTCGACATATAATGAAAAGCTTTTTTCTCTGTAAGAAAAACTCAATTTATGCAAAGTTAAGACAAAAGATTGCCAATATGAAAGCAGTTCTTTTCAAATGAAATGAAGTTTTATTTCCAATGCAGAAAGGCGTTTCTTTAATGTGTTAGTTATTGTATATTATGCAAGCAAACTTAGAGCTGCTATGCAAAGACAGCTTAGTTTGGCATTTCTATGAACAGCGACTCTGTGTTAGTGCTCCTGAGAGAATGAAGTGAACCTGTGTCCACATTCCTGAAATGCTTCTTTCCCTGTAAGAGAAATTCAGTTTATGAAATGTTAAGACAAAAGCTTGCCAATATGAAAGACCCTCGTGTCAAATGAAATAAATTCTTGTTTGCAATGAAGAAAAGCCTTTCTTTAATGTGTTAGATATTTTCTGCTCGGCAAGTGAATTTAGAGCTGCTCTTTCCTTACTGCTTAATTTAGCGTTTCTATGAACAGTGGCACTGTAACAGTGCTACTAAGACAGTGAAGAGCATGCGTGTCCACATATAATGAAAAGCTTTTTTCTCTGTAAGAAAAACTCAATTTATGCAAAGTTAAGACAAAAGATTGCTAATATGAAAGCAGTTCTTTTCAAATGAAATGAAGTTTTATGTCCAATGCAGAAAGGCGTTTCTTTAATGTGTTAGTTATTGTATATTATGCAAGCAAACTTAGAGCTGCTATGCAAACACAGCTTAGTTTAGCGTTTCTATAAACAATGACATTGTGTGATTGCTCCTGAGAGAAAGAAGAGAACGCGGGTCCACGGATTCTGAAAAGCTTCTTTCCCTGGAAGAGAAATTCATTTTATGCAGAGTTAAGGCAAAAGATTGCCAATATGAAAGCAGTTCTTTTCGAATGAAATGAAGTGTTGTTTCCAATGCAGAAAGGCGTTTCTTTAATGTTTTAGTTATCGTATATTACACAAGCAAACTTAGAGCTGCTATGCAAAGACAGCTTAGTTTAGTGTTTTTATGAACAGCGACTCTGTGTCAGTGCTCCTGAGAGAATGAAGAGAACCTGTGTCCACATATGCTGAAAAGCTTCTTTCCCTGTAAGAGAAATTCATTTTTTGCATTGTTAAGACAACAGCTTGCCAATATGAAAGATGTTCCTTTTAAATGAAATAAAGTCTTGTTTGTACTGCAGAAAGGCGTGTCTTTAATGTTTTAGATATTGTATACTACGCAGGCAAACTTAGAGCTGCTAGGCAAAGACAGCTTAGTTTAGCGTTTCTATGAACAGTGTCACTGTGTCAGTTCTCCTGAGAGGATTAAGAGAACGTGTGTCCACATATGCCGAAAAGCTTCTTTCCCTGTAAGAGAAATTCAGATTAAGCAATGTGGCAGAAAGACAAGACAAAAGCTTGCCAATATGAAACATGCGCGTTTTACATAAAATAAATTCTTGTTTGTAATGCAGAAAAGCTTGTCTTTAATGTGTTAGATGTTTTCTGCTCCGCAAGTGAATTTAGATCTGCTATGCCCAGATAGATTAGTTTAGCGAGTCTATGAACAGTGACACTGTGTCAGTGATCCTGAGAGGATGAAGAGAACGTGTGTCCACATATGCCGAAAAGCTTCTTTCCCTGTAAGAGAAATTCAGTTTATGAAATGTTAAGACAAAAGCTTGCCAATATGAAAGACCGTCGTTTCAAATGAAATAAATTCTTGTTTGCAATGCAGAAAAGCCTTTCTTTAATGTGTTAGATATTTTCTGCTCGGCAAGTGAATTTAGAGCTGCTCTTTCCCTACTGCTTAATTTAGCGTTTCTATGAATAGTGGCTCTGTAACAGTGCTAGTAAGACAATGAAGACCATGCGTGTCCACATATAATGAAAAGCTTTTTTCTCTGTAAGAAAAACTCAATTTATGCAAAGTTAAGACAAAAGATTGCCAATATGAAAGCAGTTCTTTTCAAATGAAATGAAGTTTTATTTCCAATGCAGAAAGGCGTTTCTTTAATGTGTTAGTTATTGTATATTATGCAAGCAAACTTAGAGCTGCTATGCAAAGACAGCTTAGTTTGGCATTTCTATGAACAGCGACTCTGTGTTAGTGCTCCTGAGAGAATGAAGTGAACCTGTGTCCACATTCCTGAAATGCTTCTTTCCCTGTAAGAGAAATTCAGTTTATGAAATGTTAAGACAAAAGCTTGCCAATATGAAAGCAGTTCTTTTCAAATGAAATGAAGTTTTATTTCCAATGCAGAAAGGCGTTTCCTTAATGTGTTAGTTATTGTATATTATGCAAGCAAACTTAGAGCTGCTATGCAAACACAGCTTAGTTTAGCGTTTCTATAAACAATGACATTGTGTGATTGCTCCTGAGAGAAAGAAGAGAACGCGGGTCCACGGATTCTGAAAAGCTTCTTTCCCTGGAAGAGAAATTCATTTTATGCAGAGTTAAGGTAAAAGATTGCCAATATGAAAGCAGTTCTTTTCGAATGAAATGAAGTTTTGTTTCCAATGCAGAAAGGCGTTTCTTTAATGTTTTAGTTATCGTATATTACACAAGCAAACTTAGAGCTGGTATGCAAAGACAGCTTAGTTTAGTGTTTTTATGAACAGCGACTCTGTGTCAGTACTCCTGAGAGAATGAAGAGAACCTGTGTCCACATATGCTGAAAAGCTTCTTTCCCTGTAAGAGAAATTCATTTTTTGCATTGTTAAGAAAACAGCTTGCCAATATGAAAGATGTTCCTTTTAAATGAAATAAAGTCTTGTTTGTACTGCAGAAAGGCGTGTCTTTAATGTTTTAGATATTGTATACTACGCAGGCAAACTTAGAGCTGCTAGGCAAAGACAGCTTAGTTTAGCGTTTCTATGAACAGTGTCACTGTGTCAGTTCTCCTGAGAGGACGAATAGAACGCTGGTTCATATATATGCCAAAAAGCTTCTTTCCCTGTAAGAGAAATTCAGATTAAGCAATGTGGCAGAAAGACAAGACAAAAGCTTGCCAATATGAAACATGCGCGTTTTACATAAAATAAATTCTTGTTTGTAATGCAGAAAAGCTTGTCTTTAATGTGTTAGATGTTTTCTGCTCCGCAAGTGAATTTAGAACTGCTATGCCCAGATAGATTAGTTTAGCGAGTCTATGAACAGTGACACTGTGTCAGTGATCCTGAGAGGATGAAGAGAACGTGTGTCCACATATGCCGAAAAGCTTCTTTCCCTGTAAGAGAAATTCAGTTTATGAAATGTTAAGACAAAAGCTTGCCAATATGAAAGACCGTCGTTTCAAATGAAATAAATTCTTGTTTGCAATGCAGAAAAGCCTTTCTTTAATGTGTTAGATATTTTCTGCTCGGCAAGTGAATTTAGAGCTGCTCTTTCCCTACTGCTTAATTTAGCGTTTCTATGAATAGTGGCTCTGTAACAGTGCTAGTAAGACAATGAAGAGCATGCGTGTCCACATATAATGAAAAGCTTTTTTCTCTGTAAGAAAAACTCAATTTATGCAAAGTTAAGACAAAAGATTGCCAATATGAAAGCAGTTCTTTTCAAATGAAATGAAGTTTTATTTCCAATGCAGAAAGGCGTTTCTTTAATGTGTTAGTTAATGTATATTATGCAAGCAAACTTAGAGCTGCTATGCAAAGACAGCTTAGTTTGGCATTTCTATGAACAGCGACTCTGTGTTAGTGCTCCTGAGAGAATGAAGTGAACCTGTGTCCACATTCCTGAAAAGCTTCTTTCCCTGTAAGAGAAATTCAGTTTATGAAATGTTAAGACAAAAGCTTGCCAATATGAAAGACCCTCGTGTCAAATGAAATAAATTCTTGTTTGCAATGAAGAAAAGCCTTTCTTTAATGTGTTAGATATTTTCTGCTCGGCAAGTGAATTTAGAGCTGCTCTTTCCTTACTGCTTAATTTAGCGTTTCTATGAACAGTGGCACTGTAACAGTGCTACTAAGACAATGAAGAGCATGCGTGTCCACATATAATGAAAAGCTTTTGTCTCTGTAAGAAAAACTCAATTTATGCAAAGTTAAGACAAAAGATTGCTAATATGAAAGCAGTTCTTTTCAAATGAAATGAAGTTTTATTTCCAATGCAGAAAGGCGTTTCTTTAATGTGTTAGATATTGTATATTATGCAAGCAAACTTAGAGCTGCTATGCAAACACAGCTTAGTTTAGCGTTTCTATAAACAATGACTTTGTGTGATTGCTCCTGAGAGAATGAAGAGAACCTGTGTCCACATATGCTGAAAAGCTTCTTTCCCTGTAAGAGAAATTCATTTTTTGCATTGTTAAGACAACAGCTTGCCAATATGAAAGATGTTCCTTTTAAATGAAATAAAGTCTTGTTTGTACTGCAGAAAGGCGTGTCTTTAATGTTTTAGATATTGTATACTACGCAGGCAAACTTAGAGCTGCTAGGCAAAGACAGCTTAGTTTAGCGTTTCTATGAACAGTGTCACTGTGTCAGTTCTCCTGAGAGGACGCATAGAACGCTGGTTCATATATATGCCAAAAAGCTTCTTTCCCTGTAAGAGAAATTCAGATTAAGCAATGTGGCAGAAAGACAAGACAAAAGCTTGCCAATATGAAACATGCGCGTTTTACATAAAATAAATTCTTGTTTGTAATGCAGAAAAGCTTGTCTTTAATGTGTTAGATGTTTTCTGCTCCGCAAGTGAATTTAGAACTGCTATGCCCAGATAGAATAGTTTAGCGAGTCTATGAACAGTGACACTTTGTCAGTGATCCTGAGAGAATGAAACGAACGCTGGTCCATATATGCTGAAAAGCTTCTTTCCCTGTAAGAGAAATTCATTTTTTGCATTGATAAGACAACAGCTTGCCAATATGAAAGATGTTCCTTTTAAATGAAATAAAGTCTTGTTTGTAATGCAGAAAAGCTTTTCTTTAATGTGTTAGATGTTTTCTGCTCCGCAAGTGAATTTAGAACTGCTATGCCCAGATAGATTAGTTTAGCGAGTCTATGAACAGTGACACTGTGTCAATGATCCTGAGAGGATGAAGAGACCGTGTGTCCACATTCCTGAAAAGCTTCTTTCCCTGTAAGAGAAATTCAGTTTATGAATTAAGACAAAAGCTTGCCAATATGAAAGATGTTGCTTTAAAATGAAATGAGGTCTTATTTCCAATGCAGAAAGGCGTTTCTTTAATGTGTTAGATATTGTTTATTATGCAAGCAAACTTAGAGCTGCTATGCCTGGACAGGTTAGTTTAGCGTTTCAATGAACAATGACATTGTGTGATTGCTCCTGAGAGAAAGAAGAGAACGCGGGTCTACGGATTCTGAAAAGCTTCTTTACCTGTAAGAGAAATTCATTTTTTGCATTTTTACGACAAAAGCTTGCCAATATGAAAGATGTTCCTTTTAAATGAAACAAAGTCTTGTTTGTAATGCAGAAAGGCGTTTCTTTAATGTGTTAGATATTGTATACTACGCAAGCAAACTTAGAGCTGCTAGGCAAAGACAGCTTAGTTTAGCGTTTCTATGAACAGTGACACTTTGTCAGTGATCCTGAGAGAATGAAAAGAACGCTGGTCCATATATGCTGAAAAGCTTCTTTCCCTGGAAGAGAATTTCATTTTATGCAAAGTTAAGGTAAAAGATTGCCAATATGAAAGCAGTTCTTTTCGAATGAAATGAAGTTTTGTTTCCAATGCAGAAAGGCGTTTCTTTAATGTGTTAGTTATTGTATATTATGCAAGCAAACTTAGAGCTGCTATGCAAAGAGAGCTTAGTTTAGCGTTTCTATGAACAGCGACTCTGTGTCAATGCTGCTGAGAGAATGAAGAGAACCTGTGTCCACATATGCTGAAAAGCTTCTTTCCCTGTAAGAGAAATTCATTTTTTGCATTGTTAAGACAAAAGCTTGCCAATATGAAAGATGTTCCTTTTAAATGAAATAAAGTCTTGTTTGTAATGCAGAAAGGCGTGTCTTTAATGTGTTACATATTGTATACTACGCAAGCAAACTTAGAGCTGCTTGGCAAAGACAGCTTAGTTTAGCGTTTCTATGAACAGTGACACTGTGTCAGTGCTCCTGAGAGGATGCATAGAACGCTGGTCCATATATATGCCGAAAAACTTCTTTCCCTGTAAGAGAAATTCAGATTAAGCAACGTTAAGACAAAAGCTTGCCAATATGTAACATGCTCGTTTTACATGAAATAAATTCTTGTTTGTAATGCAGAAAAGCTTGTCTTTAATGTGTTAGATGTTTTCTGCTCCGCAAGTAAATTTATAACTGCTATGCCCAGATAGCTTGGTTTAGCGAGTCTATGAACAGTGACACTGTGTCAGTGATCCTGAGAAGATGAATAGAACGCTGGTCCATATATATTCCAAAAAGCTTCTTTCCCTGTAATAGAAATTCAGATTAAGCAATGTGGCAGAAAGACAAGACAAAAGCTTGCCAATATGAAACATGCGCGTTTTATATAAAATAAATTCTTGTTTGTAATGCAGAAAAGCTTGTCTTTAATGTGTTAGATGTTTTCTGCTCCGCAAGTGAATTTAGAACTGCTATACCCAGATAGATTAGTTTAGCGAGTCTATGAACAGTGACACTGTAACAGTGCTACTAAGACAATGAAGAGCATGCGTGTCCACATATAATGAAAAGCTTCTTTCCCTGTAAGAGAAATTCAGTTTATGAAATGTTAAGACAAAAGCTTGCCAATATGAAAGACCCTCGTTTCATATGAAATAAATTCTTGTTTGTAATGCAGAAAAGCTTTTCTTTAATGTGTTAGATGTTTTCTGCTGGGCAAGTAAATTTAGAACTGCTATGCCCAGATAGCTTGGTTTAGCGAGTCTATGAACAGTGACACTGTGTCAGTGATCCTGAGAAGATGAATAGAACGCTGGTCCATATATATGCCGAAAAGCTTCTTTCCCTGTAAGAGAAATTCATTTTTTGCATTGTTAAGACAAAAGCTTACCAATGTGAAAGATGTTCCTTTCAAATGAAATAAAGTCTTGTTTGTAAGGCAGAAAAGCGTTTCTTTAATGTGTCAGATGTTTTCTGCTCTGCAAGTAAAGTTAGAGCTGCTATGCCCGGACAGGTTAGTTTAGCGTTTCTATGAACAATGACATTGTGTGAATGCTCCTGACAGAAAGAAGAGAACGTGTGTTCACAGATTCTGATAAGCTTCATTCTCTGTAAAAAGTCAGTTCATGCAATGTTTAGACAAAAGCTTGCCAATTTGAAAGATCCTCTTTTCATATGAAATAAATTCTTGTTTGCAATGCAGAAAAGCCTTTCTTTAATGTGTTAGATATTTTCTGCTCGGCAAGTGAATTTAGAGCTGCTCTTTCCATACTGCTTAATTTAGCGTTTCTATGAACAGTGGCACTGTAACAGTGCTACTAAGACAATGAAGAGCATGCATGTTCACATATAATGAAAAGCTTTTTCTCTGTAAGAAAAACTCAATTTATGCAAAGTTAAGACAAAAGATTGCCGATATGAAAGCAGTTCTTTTCAAATTAAATGAAGTTTTATTTCCAAAGCAGAAAGGCGTTTCTTTAATGTGTTAGTTATTGTATGTTATGCAAGCAAACGTAGAGCTGCTATGCAAAGACAGCTTAGTTTAGCGTTTCTATGAACAGCGACTCTGTGTCAGTGCTCCTGAGAGAATGAAGTGAACCTGTGTCCACATTCCTGAAAAGCTTCTTTCCCTGTAAGAGAAATTCAGTTTATGAATTAAGACAAAAGCTTGCCAATATGAAAGATGTTGCTTTAAAATGAAATGAGGTCTTATTTCCAATGCAGAAAGGCGTTTCTTTAATGTGTTAGATATTGTTTATTATGCAAGCAAACTTAGAGCTGCTATGCCTGGACAGGTTAGTTTAGCGTTTCAATGAACAATGACATTGTGTGATTGCTCCTGAGAGAAAGAAGAGAACGCGGGTCCACGGATTCTGAAAAGCTTCTTTACCTGTAAGAGAAATTCATTTCATGCAGAGTTAAGGCAAAAGATTGCCAATATGAAAGATGTTCCTTTTAAATGAAATAAAGTCTTGTTTGTAATGCAGAAAAGCTTGTCTTTAATGTGTTAGATGTTTTCTGCTCCGCAAGTGAATTTAGAACTGCTATGCCCAGATAGATTAGTTTAGCGAGTCTATGAACAGCGACTCTGTGTCAGTGCTCCTGAGAGAATGAAGTGAACCTGTGTCCACATTCCTGAAAAGCTTCTTTCCCTGTAAGAGAAATTCAGTTTATGAATTAAGACAAAAGCTTGCCAATATGAAAGATGTTGCTTTTAAATGAAATGAGGTCTTATTTCCAATGCAGAAAGGCGTTTCTTTAATGTGTTAGATATTGTTTATTATGCAAGCAAACTTAGAGCTGCTATGCCTGGACAGGTTAGTTTAGCGTTTCAATGGACAATGACATTGTGTGATTGCTCCTGAGAGAAAGAAGAGAACGCGGGTCCACGGATTCTGAAAAGCTTCTTTACCTGTAAGAGAAATTCATTTTATGCAGAGTTAAGGCAAAAGATTGCCAATATGAAAGCAGTTCTTTTCGAATGAAATGAAGTTTTATTTCCAATGCAGAAAGGCGTTTCTTTAATGTGTTAGTTATTGTATATTATGCAAGCAAACTTAGAGCTGCTATGCAAAGACAGCTTAGTTTGGCGTTTCTATGAACAGCGACTCTGTGTTAGTGCTCCTGAGAGAATGAAGTGAACCTGTGTCCACATTCCTGAAAAGCTTCTTTCCCTGTAAGAGAAATTCAGTTCATGAAATGTTAAGACAAAAGCTTGCCAATATGAAAGACCCTCGTTTCATATGAAATAAATTCTTGCTTGCAATGCAGAAAAGCCTTTCTTTAATATGTTAGATATTTTCTGCTCGGCAAGTGAATTTAGAGCTGCTCTTTCCATACTGCTTAATTTAGCGTTTCTATGAACAGTGGCACTGTAACAGTGCTACTAAGACAATGAAGAGCATGCGTGTCCACATATAATGAAAAGGTTTTTTCTCTGTAAGAAAAACTCAATTTATGCAAAGTTAAGACAAAAGATTGCCAACATGAAAGCAGTTCTTTTCAAATGAAATGAAGTTTTGTTTGCAATGCAGAAAGGCGTTTCTTTAATGTGTTAGTTATTGTATATTATGCAAGCAAACTTAGAGCTGCTATGCAAAGACAGCTTAGTTTGGCGTTTCTATGAACAGTGACACTTTGTCAGTGATCCTGAGAGAATGAAACGAACGCTGGTCCATATATGCTGAAAAGCTTCTTTCCCTGTAAGAGAAATTCATTTTTTGCATTGTTAAGACAACAGCTTGCCAATATGAAAGATGTTCCTTTTAAATGAAATAAAGTCTTGTTTGTAATGCAGAAAAGCTTGTCTTTAATGTGTTAGATGTTTTCTGCTCCGCAAGTGAATTTAGAACTGCTATGCCCAGATAGATTAGTTTAGCGAGTCTGTGAACAGTGACACTGTGTCAATGATCCTGAGAGGATGAAGAGACCGTGTGTCCACATTCCTGAAAAGCTTCTTTCCCTGTAAGAGAAATTCAGTTTATGAATTAAGACAAAAGCTTGCCAATATGAAAGATGTTGCTTTAAAATGAAATGAGGTCTTATTTCCAATGCAGAAAGGCGTTTCTTTAATGTGTTAGATATTGTTTATTATGCAAGCAAACTTAGAGCTGCTATGCCTGGACAGGTTAGTTTAGCGTTTCAATGAACAATGACATTGTGTGATTGCTCCTGAGAGAAAGAAGAGAACGCGGGTCTACGGATTCTGAAAAGCTTCTTTACCTGTAAGAGAAATTCATTTTTTGCATTGTTACGACAAAAGCTTGCCAATATGAAAGATGTTCCTTTTAAATGAAACAAAGTCTTGTTTGTAATGCAGAAAGGCGTTTCTTTAATGTGTTAGATATTGTATACTACGCAAGCAAACTTAGAGCTGCTAGGCAAAGACAACTTAGTTTAGCGTTTCTATGAACAGTGACACTTTGTCAGTGATCCTGAGAGAATGAAAAGAACGCTGGTCCATATATGCTGAAAAGCTTCTTTCCCTGAAAGAGAATTTCATTTTATGCAAAGTTAAGGCAAAAGATTGCCAATATGAAAGCAGTTCTTTTCGAATGAAATGAAGTTTTGTTTCCAATGCAGAAAGGCGTTTCTTTAATGTGTTAGATATTGTATACTACGCAAGCAAACTTAGAGCTGCTATGCAAAGACAGCTTAGTTTAGCGTTTCTATGAACAGCGACTCTGTGTCAATGCTCCTGAGAGAATGAAGAGAACCTGTGTCCACATATGCTGAAAAGCTTCTTTCCCTGTAAGAGAAATTCATTTTTTGCATTGTTAAGACAAAAGCTTGCCAATATGAAAGATGTTCCTTTTAAATGAAATAAAGTCTTGTTTGTAATGCAGAAAGGCGTGTCTTTAATGTGTTAGATATTGTATACTACGCAAGCAAACTTAGAGCTGCTTGGCAAAGACAGCTTAGTTTAGCGTTTCTATGAACAGTGACACTGTGTCAGTGCTCCTGAGAGGATGCATAGAACGCTGGTCCATATATATGCCGAAAAACTTCTTGCCCTGTAAGAGAAATTCAGATTAAGCAACGTTAAGACAAAAGCTTGCCAATATGTAACATGCTCGTTTTACATGAAATAAATTCTTGTTTGTAATGCAGAAAAGCTTGTCTTTAATGTGTTAGATGTTTTCTGCTCCGCAAGTAAATTTATAACTGCTATGCCCAGATAGCTTGGTTTAGCGAGTCTATGAACAGTGACACTGTGTCAGTGATCCTGAGAAGATGAATAGAACGCTGGTCCATATATATTCCAAAAAGCTTCTTTCCCTGTAAGAGAAATTCAGATTAAGCAATGTGGCAGAAAGACAAGACAAAAGCTTGCCAATATGAAACATGCGCGTTTTATATAAAATAAATTCTTGTTTGTAATGCAGAAAAGCTTGTCTTTAATGTGTTAGATGTTTTCTGCTCCGCAAGTGAATTTAGAACTGCTATACCCAGATAGATTAGTTTAGCGAGTCTATGAACAGTGACACTGTAACAGTGCTACTAAGACAATGAAGAGCATGCGTGTCCACATATAATGAAAAGCTTCTTTCCCTGTAAGAGAAATTCAGTTTATGAAATGTTAAGACAAAAGCTTGCCAATATGAAAGACCCTCGTTTCATATGAAATAAATTCTTGTTTGTAATGCAGAAAAGCTTTTCTTTAATGTGTTAGATGTTTTCTGCTGGGCAAGTAAATTTAGAACTGCTATGCCCAGATAGCTTGGTTTAGCGAGTCTATGAACAGTGACACTGTGTCAGTGATCCTGAGAAGATGAATAGAACGCTGGTCCATATATATGCCGAAAAGCTTCTTTCCCTGTAAGAGAAATTCATTTTTTGCATTGTTAAGACAAAAGCTTACCAATATGAAAGATGTTCCTTTCAAATGAAATAAAGTCTTGTTTGTAAGGCAGAAAAGCGTTTCTTTAATGTGTCAGATGTTTTCTGCTCTGCAAGTAAAGTTAGAGCTGCTATGCCCGGACAGGTTAGTTTAGCGTTTCTATGAACAATGACATTGTGTGAATGCTCCTGACAGAAAGAAGAGAACGTGTGTTCACAGATTCTGATAAGCTTCATTCTCTGTAAAAAGTCAGTTCATGCAATGTTTAGACAAAAGCTTGCCAATTTGAAAGATCCTCTTTTCATATGAAATAAATTCTTGTTTGCAATGCAGAAAAGCCTTTCTTTAATGTGTTAGATATTTTCTGCTCGGCAAGTGAATTTAGAGCTGCTCTTTCCATACTGCTTAATTTAGCGTTTCTATGAACAGTGGCACTGTAACAGTGCTACTAAGACAATGAAGAGCATGCATGTTCACATATAATGAAAAGCTTTTTCTCTGTAAGAAAAACTCAATTTATGCAAAGTTAAGACAAAAGATTGCCGATATGAAAGCAGTTCTTTTCAAATTAAATGAAGTTTTATTTCCAAAGCAGAAAGGCGTTTCTTTAATGTGTTAGTTATTGTATGTTATGCAAGCAAACGTAGAGCTGCTATGCAAAGACAGCTTAGTTTAGCGTTTCTATGAACAGCGACTCTGTGTCAGTGCTCCTGAGAGAATGAAGTGAACCTGTGTCCACATTCCTGAAAAGCTTCTTTCCCTGTAAGAGAAATTCAGTTTATGAATTAAGACAAAAGCTTGCCAATATGAAAGATGTTGCTTTAAAATGAAATGAGGTCTTATTTCCAATGCAGAAAGGCGTTTCTTTAATGTGTTAGATATTGTTTATTATGCAAGCAAACTTAGAGCTGCTATGCCTGGACAGGTTAGTTTAGCGTTTCAATGAACAATGACATTGTGTGATTGCTCCTGAGAGAAAGAAGAGAACGCGGGTCCACGGATTCTGAAAAGCTTCTTTACCTGTAAGAGAAATTCATTTCATGCAGAGTTAAGGCAAAAGATTGCCAATATGAAAGATGTTCCTTTTAAATGAAATAAAGTCTTGTTTGTAATGCAGAAAAGCTTGTCTTTAATGTGTTAGATGTTTTCTGCTCCGCAAGTGAATTTAGAACTGCTATGCCCAGATAGATTAGTTTAGCGAGTCTATGAACAGCGACTCTGTGTCAGTGCTCCTGAGAGAATGAAGTGAACCTGTGTCCACATTCCTGAAAAGCTTCTTTCCCTGTAAGAGAAATTCAGTTTATGAATTAAGACAAAAGCTTGCCAATATGAAAGATGTTGCTTTTAAATGAAATGAGGTCTTATTTCCAATGCAGAAAGGCGTTTCTTTAATGTGTTAGATATTGTTTATTATGCAAGCAAACTTAGAGCTGCTATGCCTGGACAGGTTAGTTTAGCGTTTCAATGGACAATGACATTGTGTGATTGCTCCTGAGAGAAAGAAGAGAACGCGGGTCCACGGATTCTGAAAAGCTTCTTTACCTGTAAGAGAAATTCATTTTATGCAGAGTTAAGGCAAAAGATTGCCAATATGAAAGCAGTTCTTTTCGAATGAAATGAAGTTTTATTTCCAATGCAGAAAGGCGTTTCTTTAATGTGTTAGTTATTGTATATTATGCAAGCAAACTTAGAGCTGCTATGCAAAGACAGCTTAGTTTGGCGTTTCTATGAACAGCGACTCTGTGTTAGTGCTCCTGAGAGAATGAAGTGAACCTGTGTCCACATTCCTGAAAAGCTTCTTTCCCTGTAAGAGAAATTCAGTTCATGAAATGTTAAGACAAAAGCTTGCCAATATGAAAGACCCTCGTTTCATATGAAATAAATTCTTGCTTGCAATGCAGAAAAGCCTTTCTTTAATATGTTAGATATTTTCTGCTCGGCAAGTGAATTTAGAGCTGCTCTTTCCATACTGCTTAATTTAGCGTTTCTATGAACAGTGGCACTGTAACAGTGCTACTAAGACAATGAAGAGCATGCGTGTCCACATATAATGAAAAGGTTTTTTCTCTGTAAGAAAAACTCAATTTATGCAAAGTTAAGACAAAAGATTGCCAACATGAAAGCAGTTCTTTTCAAATGAAATGAAGTTTTGTTTGCAATGCAGAAAGGCGTTTCTTTAATGTGTTAGTTATTGTATATTATGCAAGCAAACTTAGAGCTGCTATGCAAAGACAGCTTAGTTTGGCGTTTCTATGAACAGTGACACTTTGTCAGTGATCCTGAGAGAATGAAACGAACGCTGGTCCATATATGCTGAAAAGCTTCTTTCCCTGTAAGAGAAATTCATTTTTTGCATTGTTAAGACAACAGCTTGCCAAAATGAAAGATGTTCCTTTTAAATGAAATAAAGTCTTGTTTGTAATGCAGAAAAGCTTGTCTTTAATGTGTTAGATGTTTTCTGCTCCGCAAGTGAATTTAGAACTGCTATGCCCAGATAGATTAGTTTAGCGAGTCTGTGAACAGTGACACTGTGTCAATGATCCTGAGAGGATGAAGAGACCGTGTGTCCACATTCCTGAAAAGCTTCTTTCCCTGTAAGAGAAATTCAGTTTATGAATTAAGACAAAAGCTTGCCAATATGAAAGATGTTGCTTTAAAATGAAATGAGGTCTTATTTCCAATGCAGAAAGGCGTTTCTTTAATGTGTTAGATATTGTTTATTATGCAAGCAAACTTAGAGCTGCTATGCCTGGACAGTTTAGTTTAGCGTTTCAATGAACAATGACATTGTGTGATTGCTCCTGAGAGAAAGAAGAGAACGCGGGTCTACGGATTCTGAAAAGCTTCTTTACCTGTAAGAGAAATTCATTTTTTGCATTGTTACGACAAAAGCTTGCCAATATGAAAGATGTTCCTTTTAAATGAAACAAAGTCTTGTTTGTAATGCAGAAAGGCGTTTCTTTAATGTGTTAGATATTGTATACTACGCAAGCAAACTTAGAGCTGCTAGGCAAAGACAACTTAGTTTAGCGTTTCTATGAACAGTGACACTTTGTCAGTGATCCTGAGAGAATGAAAAGAACGCTGGTCCATATATGCTGAAAAGCTTCTTTCCCTGGAAGAGAATTTCATTTTATGCAAAGTTAAGGCAAAAGATTGCCAATATGAAAGCAGTTCTTTTCGAATGAAATGAAGTTTTGTTTCCAATGCAGAAAGGCGTTTCTTTAATGTGTTAGATATTGTATACTACGCAAGCAAACTTAGAGCTGCTATGCAAAGACAGCTTAGTTTAGCGTTTCTATGAACAGCGACTCTGTGTCAATGCTCCTGAGAGAATGAAGAGAACCTTTGTCCACATATGCTGAAAAGCTTCTTTCCCTGTAAGAGAAATTCATTTTTTGCATTGTTAAGACAAAAGCTTGCCAATATGAAAGATGTTCCTTTTAAATGAAATAAAGTCTTGTTTGTAATGCAGAAAGGCGTGTCTTTAATGTGTTAGATATTGTATACTACGCAAGCAAACTTAGAGCTGCTTGGCAAAGACAGCTTAGTTTAGCGTTTCTATGAACAGTGACACTGTGTCAGTGCTCCTGAGAGGATGCATAGAACGCTGGTCCATATATATGCCGAAAAACTTCTTTCCCTGTAAGAGAAATTCAGATTAAGCAACGTTAAGACAAAAGCTTGCCAATATGTAACATGCTCGTTTTACATGAAATAAATTCTTGTTTGTAATGCAGAAAAGCTTGTCTTTAATGTGTTAGATGTTTTCTGCTCCGCAAGTAAATTTATAACTGCTATGCCCAGATAGCTTGGTTTAGCGAGTCTATGAACAGTGACACTGTGTCAGTGATCCTGAGAAGATGAATAGAACGCTGGTCCATGTATATTCCAAAAAGCTTCTTTCCCTGTAAGAGAAATTCATTTTTTGCATTGTTAAGACAAAAGCTTACCAATATGAAAGATGTTCCTTTCAAATGAAATAAAGTCTTGTTTGTAAGGCAGAAAAGCGTTTCTTTAATGTGTCAGATGTTTTCTGCTCTGCAAGTAAAGTTAGAGCTGCTATGCCCGGACAGGTTAGTTTAGCGTTTCTATGAACAATGACATTGTGTGAATGCTCCTGACAGAAAGAAGAGAACGTGTGTTCACAGATTCTGATAAGCTTCATTCTCTGTAAAAAGTCAGTTCATGCAATGTTTAGACAAAAGCTTGCCAATTTGAAAGATCCTCTTTTCATATGAAATAAATTCTTGTTTGCAATGCAGAAAAGCCTTTCTTTAATGTGTTAGATATTTTCTGCTCGGCAAGTGAATTTAGAGCTGCTCTTTCCATACTGCTTAATTTAGCGTTTCTATGAACAGTGGCACTGTAACAGTGCTACTAAGACAATGAAGAGCATGCATGTTCACATATAATGAAAAGCTTTTTCTCTGTAAGAAAAACTCAATTTATGCAAAGTTAAGACAAAAGATTGCCGATATGAAAGCAGTTCTTTTCAAATTAAATGAAGTTTTATTTCCAAAGCAGAAAGGCGTTTCTTTAATGTGTTAGTTATTGTATGTTATGCAAGCAAACGTAGAGCTGCTATGCAAAGACAGCTTAGTTTAGCGTTTCTATGAACAGCGACTCTGTGTCAGTGCTCCTGAGAGAATGAAGTGAACCTGTGTCCACATTCCTGAAAAGCTTCTTTCCCTGTAAGAGAAATTCAGTTCATGAATTAAGACAACAGCTTGCCAATATGAAAGATGTTGCTTTAAAATGAAATGAGGTCTTATTTCCAATGCAGAAAGGCGTTTCTTTAATGTGTTAGATATTGTTTATTATGCAAGCAAACTTAGAGCTGCTATGCCTGGACAGGTTAGTTTAGCGTTTCAATGAAAAATGACATTGTGTGATTGCTCCTGAGAGAAAGAAGAGAACGCGGGTCCACGGATTCTGAAAAGCTTCTTTACCTGTAAGAGAAATTCATTTCATGCAGAGTTAAGGCAAAAGATTGCCAATATGAAAGATGTTCCTTTTAAATGAAATAAAGTCTTGTTTGTAATGCAGAAAAGCTTGTCTTTAATGTGTTAGATGTTTTCTGCTCCGCAAGTGAATTTAGAACTGCTATGCCCAGATAGATTAGTTTAGCGAGTCTATGAACAGCGACTCTGTGTCAGTGCTCCTGAGAGAATGAAGTGAACCTGTCCACATTCCTGAAAAGCTTCTTTCCCTGTAAGAGAAATTCAGTTTATGAATTAAGACAAAAGCTTGCCAATATGAAAGATGTTGCTTTTAAATGAAATGAGGTCTTATTTCCAATGCAGAAAGGCGTTTCTTTAATGTGTTAGATATTGTTTATTATGCAAGCAAACTTAGAGCTGCTATGCCTGGACAGGTTAGTTTAGCGTTTCAATGGACAATGACATTGTGTGATTGCTCCTGAGAGAAAGAAGAGAACGCGGGTCCACGGATTCTGAAAAGCTTCTTTACCTGTAAGAGAAATTCATTTTATGCAGAGTTAAGGCAAAAGATTGCCAAAATGAAAGCAGTTCTTTTGGAATGAAATGAAGTTTTATTTCCAATGCAGAAAGGCGTTTCTTTAATGTGTTAGTTATTGTATATTATGCAAGCAAACTTAGAGCTGCTATGCAAAGACAGCTTAGTTTGGCGTTTCTATGAACAGCGACTCTGTGTTAGTGCTCCTGAGAGAATGAAGAGAACCTGTGTCCACATTTGCTGAACAATCTTCTTTCCCTGTAAGAGAAATTCATTTTTTGCATTGTTAAGACAAAAGCTTGCCAATATGAAAGATGTTCCTTTTAAATGAAATAAAGTCTTGTTTGTAATGCAGAAAGGCGTGTCTTTAATGTGTTAGATATTGTATACTACGCAGGCAAACTGAGAGCTGCTAGGCAAAGACAGCTTAGTTTAGCGTTTCTATGAACAGTGTCACTGTGTCAGTTCTCCTGAGAGGACGCATAGAACGCTGTTCCATATATATTCCAAAAAGCTTCTTTCCCTGTAAGAGAAATTCAGATTAAGCAATGTGGCAGAAAGACAAGACAAAAGCTTGCCAATATGAAACATGCGCGTTTTACATAAAATAAATTCTTGTTTGTAATGCAGAAAAGCTTGTCTTTAATGTGTTAGATGTTTTCTGCTCCGCAAGTGAATTTAGAACTGCTATACCCAAATAGATTAGTTTAGCGAGTCTATGAACAGTGACACTGTGTCAGTGATCCTGAGAGGATGAAGAGAACGTGTGTCCACATATGCCGAAAAGCTTCTTTCCCTGTAAGAGAAATTCAGTTTATGAAATGTTAAGACAAAAGCTTGCCAATATGAAAGACCCTCGTTTCATATGAAATAAATTCTTGTTTGCAATGCAGAAAAGCCTTTCTTTAATGTGTTAGATATTTTCTGCTCGGCAAGTGAATTTAGAGCTGCTCTTTCCATACTGCTTAATTTAGCGTTTCTATGAACAGTGGCACTGTAACAGTGCTACTAAGACAATGAAGAGCGTGCGTGTCCACATATAATGAAAAGCTTTTTTCTCTGTAAGAAAAACTCAATTTATGCAAAGTTAAGACAAAAGATTGCCAATATGAAAGCAGTTCTTTTCAAATGAAATAAAGTTTTATTTGCAATGCAGAAAGGCGTTTCTTTAATGTGTTAGATATTGTATACTACGCAAGCAAACTTAGAGCTGCTAGGCAAAGACAGCTTAGTTTAGCGTTTCTATGAACAGTGACACTTTGTCAGTGATCCTGAGAGAATGAAAAGAACGCTGGCCCATATATGCTGAAAAGCTTCTTTCCCTGGAAGAGAAATTCATTTTATGCAAAGTTAAGGCAAAAGATTGCCAATATGAAAGCAGTTCTTTTCGAATGAAATGAAGTTTTGTTTCCAATGCAGAAAGGCGTTTCTTTAATGTGTCAGTTATTGTATATTATGCAAGCAAACTTAGAGCTGCTATGCAAAGACAGCTTAGTTTAGCATTTCTATGAACAGCGACTCTGTGTCAATGCTCCTGAGAGAATGAAGAGAACCTGTGTCCACATATGCTGAAAAGCTTCTTTCCCTGTAAGAGAAATTCATTTTTTGCATTGTTAAGACAAAAGCTTGCCAATATGAAAGATGTTCCTTTTAAATGAAATAAAGTCTTGTTTGTAATGCAGAAAGGCGTGTCTTTAATGTGTTAGATATTGTATACTACGCAAGCAAACTTAGAGCTGCTAGGCAAAGACAGCTTAGTTTAGCGTTACTATAAAAAGTGACACTGTGTCAGTGCTCCTGAGAGGATGCATAGAACGCTGGTCCATATATATGCCGAAAAACTTCTTTCCCTGTAAGAGAAATTCAGATTAAGCAACGTTAAGGCAAAAGATTGCCAATATGAAAGCAGTTCTTTTCGAATGAAATGAAGTTTTGTTTCCAATGCAGAAAGGCGTTTCTTTAATGTGTTAGTTATCGTATATTAAACAAGCAAACTTAGAGCTGGTATGCAAAGACAGCTTAGTTTAGCGTTTTTATGAACAGCGACTCTGTGTCAGTGCTCCTGAGAGAATGAAGAGAACCTGTGTCCACATATGCTGAAAAGCTTCTTTCCCTGTAAGAGAAATTCATTTTCTGCATTGTTAAGACAAAAGCTTGCCAATATGAAAGATGTTCCTTTTAAATGAAATAAAGTCTTGTTTGTAATGCAGAAAGGCATGTCTTTAATGTGTTAGATATTGTATACTACGCAAGCAAACTTAGAGCTTCTAGGCAAAGACAGCTTAGTTTAGCGTTTCTATGAACAGTGTCACTGTGTCAGTTCTCCTGAGAGGACGCATAGAACGCTGGTCCATATAAATGTTCAAGAAGCTTCTTTCCCTGTAAGAGAAATTCAGATTAAGCAATGTTAAGACAAAAGCTTGCCAATATGAAACATGCTCGTTTTACGTAAAATAAATTCTTGTTTGTCCTGCAGAAAAGCTTGTCTTTAATGTGTTAGACGTTTTCTGCTCCGCAAGTGAATTTAGAACTGCTATGCATAGACAGCTAAGTTTAGCGAGTCTATGAACAGTGACACTGTGTCAGTGATCCTGAGAGGATGAAGAGAACGTGTGTCCACATATGCCGAAAAGCTTCTTTCCCTGTAAGAGAAATTCAGTTCATGAAATGTTAAGACAAAAGCTTGCCAATATGAAAGACCCTCGTTTCAAATGAAATAAATTCTTGTTTGCAATGCAGAAAAGCCTTTCTTTAATGTGTTAGATATTTTCTGCTCGGCAAGTGAATTTAGAGCTGCTCTTTCCATGCTGCTTAATTTAGCGTTTCTATGAACAGTGGCACTGTAACAGTGCTACTAAGACAATGAAGAGCATGCGTGTCTACATATAATGAAAAGCTTTTTTCTCTGTAAGAAAAACTCAATTTATGAAAAAGATTGCCAATATGAAAGCAGTTCTTTTCGAATGAAATGAAGTTTTGTTTCCAATGCAGAAAGGCGTTTCTTTAATGTTTTAGTTATTGTATATTACACAAGCAAACTTAGAGCTGGTATGCAAAGACAGCTTAGTTTAGTGTTTTTATGAACAGCGACTCTGTGTCAGTGCTCCTGAGAGAATGAAGAGAACCTGTGTCCACATATGCTGAAAAGCTTCTTTCCCCGTAAGAGAAATTCATTTTTTGCATTGTTAAGACAACAGCTTGCCAATATGAAAGATGTTCCTTTTAAATGAAATAAAGTCTTGTTTGTACTGCAGAAAGGCGTGTCTTTAATGTGTTAGATATTGTATACTACGCAGGCAAACTTAGAGCTGCTTGGCAAAGACAGCTTAGTTTAGCGTTTCTATGAACAGTGTCACTGTGTCAGTTCTCCTGAGAGGACGCATAGAACGCTGGTCCATATATATGCCAAAAAGCTTCTTTCCCTGTAAGAGAAATTCAGATTAAGCAATGTGGCAGAAAGACAAGACAAAAGCTTGCCAATATGAAACATGCGCGTTTTATATAAAATAAATTCTTGTTTGTAATGCAGAAAAGCTTGTCTTTAATGTGTTAGCTGTTTTCTGCTCCGCAAGTGAATTTAGAACTGCTATGCCCAGATAGATTAGTTTAGCGAGTCTATGAACAGTGACACTGTGTCAGTGATCCTGAGAGGATGAAGAGAACGTGTGTCCACATATGCCGAAAAGCTTCTTTCCCTTTAAGAGAAATTCAGTTTATGAAATGTTAAGACAAAAGCTTGCCAATATGAAAGACCCTCGTTTCAAATGAAATAAATTCTTGTTTGCAATGCAGAAAAGCCTTTCTTTAATGTGTTAGATGTTTTCTGCTCCGCAAGTGAATTTAGAGCTGCTCTTTCCATACTGCTTAATTTAGCGTTTCTATGAACAGTGGCACTGTAACAGTGCTACTAAGACAATGAAGAGCATGCGTGTCCACATATAATGAAAAGCTTTTTTCTCTGTAAGAAAAACTCAATTTATGCAAAGTTAAGTCAAAAGATTGCCAATATGAAAGGAGTTCTTTTGAAATGAAATGAAGTTTTATTTCCAATGCAGAAAAGCTTTTCTTTAATATGTTAGTTATTGTATATTATGCAAGCAAACTTAGAGCTGCTATGCAAAGACAGCTTAGTTTATCGTTTCTATGAACAGCGACTCTGTGTCAGTGCTCCTGAGAGAATGAAGTGAACCTGTGTCCACATTCCTGAAAAGCTTCTTTCCCTGTAAGAGAAATTCAGTTTACGAAATGTTAAGACAAAAGCTTGCCAATGTGAAAGACCCTCGTTTCATATGAAATAAATTCTTGTTTGCAATGCAGAAAAGCCTTTCTTTAATGTGTTAGATATTTTCTGCTCAGCAAGTGAATTTAGAGCTGCTCTTTCCATACTGCTTAATATAGCGTTTCTATGAACAGTGGCACTGTAACAGTGCTACTAAGACAATGAAGAGCATGCGTGTCCACATATAGTGAAAAGCTTTTTTCTCTGTAAGAAAAACTCAGTTTATGCAAAGTTAAGACAAAAGATTGCCAATATGAAAGCTGTTCTTTTCAAATGAAATGAAGTTTTATTTCCACTGCATAAAGGCGTTTCTTTAATGTGTTAGATATTGTTTATTATGCAAGCAAACTTAGAGCTGCTATGCAAACACAGCTTAGTTTAGCGTTTCTTTGAACAATGACATTGTGTGATTGCTCCTGAGAGAAAGAAGAGAACGCGGACCACGGATTCTGAAAAGCTTCTTTACCTTTAAGAGAAATTCATTTTTTGCATTGTTAAGACAATGTGTTAGATATTGTATACTACGCAAGCAAACTTAGAGCTGCTAGGCAAAGACAGCTTAGTTTAGCGTTTCTATGAACAGTGACACTTTGTCAGTGATCCTGAGAGAATGAAAAGAACGCTGGTCCATATATGCTGAAAAGCTTCTTTCCCTGGAATAGAAATTCATTTTATGCAAAGTTAAGGCAAAAGATTGCCAATATGAAAGTAGTTCTTTTCGAATGAAATGAAGTTTTGTTTCCAATGCAGAAAGGCGTTTCTTTAATGTGTTAGTTATCGTATATTACACAAGCAAACTTAGAGCTGGTATGCAAAGACAGCTTAGTTTAGCGTTTTTATGAACAGCGACTCTGTGTCAGTGCTCCTGAGAGAATGAAGAGAACCTATGTCCACATATGCTGAAAAGCTTTTTTCCCTGTAAAAGAAATTCATTTTTTGCATTGTTAAGACAAAAGCTTGCCAATATGAAAGATGTTCCTTTTAAATGAAATAAAGTCTTGTTTGTAATGCAGAAAGGCGTGTCTTTAATGTGTTAGATATTGTATACTACGCAAGAAAACTTAGAGCTGCTAGGCAAAGACAGCTTAGTTTAGCGTTTCTATGAACAGTGTCACTGTGTCAGTTCTCCTGAGAGGACGCATAGAACGCTGGTCCATATATATGCCAAAAAGCTTCTTTGCCTGTTAGAGAAATTCAGATTAAGCAATGTGGCAGAAAGACAAGACAAAAGCTTGCCAATATGAAACATGCTCGTTTTACATAAAATAAATTCTTGTTTGTAATGCAGAAAAGCTTGTCTTTAATGTGTTAGATGTTTTCTGCTCCGCAAGTGAATTTAGAACTGCTATGCCCAGACAGCTTAGTTTAGCGTTTCTATGAACAGTTACACTGTGTCAGTGCTCCTGAGAAAAAGAAGAGAACGTGGTTCCACAGATGCTGAATAGCTTCTTTCCCTATAAAAGTCAGTTCAAGCAATGTTAAGACAAAAGCTTTCCAATATGAAAAATGCTCGTTTAAATGAAATAAATTCTTGTTTGCAATGCACAAAAGTGATTTGGGAGAACGGAGGTGCGCTCACTCAATTGGTTAGTAAGACTGCCACTCAAGGCTGGCAGTCATGCATTTGCATTTGTTCTGGAACAGAGTCATATCGCGTCCACATCGCAGGCTTTGCGATTAGTAAATCGCAACGTCTCAAATGGCTATTGCTGTTCGATTTCAATTAATCGCACAGCCCTACTTTTTTGCTCTATTTCTAATCCAGTAACATGCGAATCATGCTAGAAACATGCTAGTGACATGCTAGTCACTTGCCAATCATGCCAGTAACATGCTAATCACGCCAACAATATGTTAGTAACAGGCTAATCATGCTAAAACATGCTAATCATGCTAGAAACATGTTATCAACATCTATCTAATCTATCTAAATTTTCAAACTTCAGGCTTTTATAACTGCTTTAAACTTTCAGGCTAGGCTTTCTGATGCCAACCTAAAGTTTGTCTTGATGAACTTTTTTATCTAGTTTGAAAATAACTTTTAAATATTGTAGGATCAGAACGAGTCAGACAAAGTTAAGATTCGATCAGAACATTGAAACATGAGGAGCCGAAATTCCAGAAAGGATCCTAAGGCTGCAACAGGATGTTCGTCATAAATCAGATTCCTAGCTCCAGCCCTCTGAAGAGAGCAAACCAACAAGCCTCTTTCACAGAACAGCTTGCAACATTCAAACAAAAGAACACATTGATAATTCCAATTCAGGAAGGAGATGGTCAAATTTGGGGCAAGTATTCAGAACTGATGATCAAAGAGATGGCCGTTACTTATAAATCTGTGATCGAAATCACGAGCTAGAGACTTCATTGGGTGGGTCACCCCAGCTCTCCACATAGAAGACAAAGAAGGAGACTGAAATTCCTTAAGAGACCCTTTTAACCTCTCTAGTCTTCGCAGAACATGTCCTTATGTTCACAGAACGGTACAGAAACTGCCTTTTCACATATAGATGCACCAAAATCATCTTAAAAGGACTCATGAGACTTATCATGTTTATGCATAACCCCATATCATGTATGTAACCCACACGATTAACCATCATGTTTTAATCACATATTATGTATGTATTTTAATAACTACATAAATAGTTTAAATAAATAGTTTGAGTTCATATCCTTGTGTGGTATGTATGAGTTTGAAAAATCATGCTTTAAATGTTTCTTCCAATCAATTCTTTGTCAAATGTACCATAGTCTTGTTAGAGAAATCATGTCCAAAATTGTACTCTGTAAGAGCGGGAAAATTTGGACCATATGACTGATAAGATATGTTAGATTTATAAATGGGGAGGAGAAACATACAACACCACGAGCCAAGATTATTTCTAATTGGTCAAGACGTCCAGATAGGACGGTCTAGAAGCCGAGTTTAAATACTCAGGACACCTCTGAGTAGGACACTTCATCCTGCAGCATCTGGACAGACCAGGGACTTATGTGAGGATCCTGTTCGTAGACTTCAGCTCCGCTTTTAACACCATCATCCCGGACACCCTTCAGAACAAACTAACTCAGCTCTCCGTCCCCACCTCCGTCTGTCAGTGGATCACCAGCTTCCTGACAAACAGGCAGCAGCTAGTGAGGCTGGGAAAATACACATCCAGCACTCGTACGATCAGCACTGGAGCTCCTCAGGGCTGTGTTCTCTCCCCACTGCTCTTCTCCCTGTACACTAACGACTGCACATCTAAAGACCCCTCTGTCAAGCTCCTGAAGTTTGCAGACGACACCACACTGATCGGCCTCATCCAGGACGGTGACGAGTCTGCCTACAGACAGGAGGTTAAGGAGCTGGCTGTCTGGTGCAGTCTTAACAACCTGGAGCTCAACACGCTCAAAACTGTGGAGATGATCGTGGACTTCAGGAGGAACCCCTCTGCACTCCCCCCACTCACCATTATGAACAGCACTGTGACTGCAGTGGAGTCATTCAGATTCCTGGGCACCACCATCTCCCAGGACCTGAAGTGGGGCAATCACATAGACTCCATTGTGAAAAAGGCCCAGCAGAGGTTGTACTTCCTTCGCCAGTTGAGGAAGTTCAACCTGCCACAGGACTTGCTGAATCAGTTCTACTCCGCCATCATTGACATATCCCCAGTGAAGACCTCGACTTAAATACAATAGAACTTAAAATTAAACAAAATAACTATAAATATAATAAAATACCTAACTACATAATATTATTATTGTTAGAAATTGCAACAATATAAAAATAGAAATATAATACATTTAACATTTAATTAAAACAATAAGTAAAAAAATAAATAATAATATCCTGGCCAGAGGAGAACTGGCCCCCCGACTGAGCCTGGTTTCTCCCAAGGTTTTTTTTTTCTCCATTCTGTCACAGAGGGAGTTTTGGTTCCTTGCCGCTGTCGCCTCTGGCTTGCTCAGTTGGGGACACTTAATTTTTTACGATTAACGTCAATTTTATTTCATAGATACTATTTAAACTAAACTGAGCTAGACAATGACATCTCTGAATTCAATAATGAAATGCCTTTAACTGAAAATTGAGTGTTTAATCTTATTATTATACATTACTGACACTCTATCCTCCAATTTGATACTGTTAAGTGCTTTGACACAATCTGTATTGTTAAAAGCGCTATATAAATAAAGGTGACTTGACTTGACATTGAATCCGTCCTCTGCACTTCAATAACTGTCTGGTTCAGCTCAGCTACCAAATCTGACCTCAGAAGACTACAGAGGGTAGTCCGGACTGCTGAGCGAATCATTGGTACAACCCTCCCCACTCTCCAAGAACTGTACTCATCCAGAGTGAGCAAAAGGGCTGGCAAAATCACTCTGGACCCCTCACATCCAGCACACTCCCTCTTTGAACTGTTACCGTCTGGTCGACGCTACAGAGCTCTGAGCACCAGAACGACCAGACACAGGAACAGTTTCTTCCCTCAGGCAATCCATCTCATGAACACTTGACATTAAAAGTGGAACACACAACACTATTATAAATTATTTATTCAACACACATACTTATTTTTTTCATTTCAGATTTGCACATATTAGACCCGTACACCATAATTGTCTATATATTGTGTTTTTGCTATTTGTACATTGCCTATTTGTAAATTATTCTTTTATTATCTGTGCCCTGTCCTGTTGCTGTCTTTCTGTTGCACTGTAGAGCTTCTGTCACAAAAACAAATTCCTCGTATGTGTAAGCATACCTGGCCAATAAAGCTCATTCTGATTCTGATTCTCTTCTCTCTTGGCTCTTGGTTCCTCTGCTTCTCAGATCTCTTCTCTTTTGCCACCGCGTTTTGACGCTGCTCTTTGAGCGTGCTCTGGCCTACGTGCCAGCTGCCAACACAATGAGAAGAAAAACCACCTAGTCTCGTTACATTCTTTTATTCTTTTACTTTAATTTCTTGTCTTTCCGTGAGAGTTTCGTTAAGTTAAGTTTGCCGCAAAGTCCAGCTTCGACTGCACCCGCCCAAACTTCAACCAGACCAACTCCGCATCAAGAGCCAACGCCCAAGACTTTACTACGAAAGACCACTGAACTCAGCCAATCAGCAACCTCGGGAAACCCCTTTCTCCAAAGATGACAAGGACACAAGGGAATCCCTTAAGGCAACACAAGCAAGTACAACCTCCAGACTTTTGCTGAGTCGGTGCAGTTTAATATAAATTTAAGACTCATTGAGAAACTCAATGCGAGGGTCAAATGATTGATGGTTCAGGTCTATAGGCAATTGCACATATTGCTGTAAACTTGGGATTTCACATTTTCATTCTATAAACTCATCCTTTCCTCACTTTCTGCAACGTGTGAATGCATGTGTTCATGTGTTAGATTAGATTAGTTTACATGTCTTAGGTTTATATAAATAAAGTCTTATTTATATTGAAAAGAGAAGTATCTTGTGTTTTGTGCTTACAAGTTAATGTCTTAAACTGCCGATCTTGTTACTGTGCTAGTTAATAGTGTGTTCACTATATTTTGGATTTTAATATCCAGTGCAGAGTTGATGTTATACGGCTCGTTCAGTGACTCGCTGCCGACTCAGTGATCAGCCGTGAAACGGTGATTCTGTTCAAATTCCCTATAAAATCATAAATGATTTCCTTTGAGCTAAATTGACTTGTTTCCCTTATATATATTACTTATATATTTACAATTTCTACAATATACTCAAACTCTCTATACTGAGTGAGTTAAACTGTTCATCAGTCAAATTGATTTTGTTTTCTCACAAGACTTGGAATATGGCACATGAGTCCCATAAACTACTTTAGACACTTTATTATCTTTTTTTTTTAAGCATTAAAGTGTGTTTTGTGTTCAGCAAAAGTGAGTCATATGGGTTTTGGAATTACAATTTTAAGTTAACTCTTCCTTTAATATTGGTACAGACGGTTCATGCTGGCTTAACATAAAAATCAAAAGGAGATGATGTGCTTGAAGAGCTATGAAGCCACCAATACATTGATAAGTGGGATGAGAAGAGCTTTATTAGGACACATACCAGAGACATGGGTAAGCCACAATTGCATATTTTAAGATTATTGATTGTCATGCTTAATTTTTTGATTATTAAACAATAATAATAAAGAGTCTGATCTCCTTATAAAAAATGTTTCTAAAAAATGTATCAAATGTAAGTTTTTGGTATGCTTGCACTGTCATTTATTTATGTGCTGTCCCATTTGTGTGCATTCATTTTGGTAGGAGTCGTCCAACCTCAATTCAGAGAGAGATCAGTACACACTTAGAATTATGACTTTATGTCGTTAAAAGACCAATTTTCCAGTAAGACTGACTTTCTTTTTACATTATATATATATATATATATATATATATATATATATATATATATATATATATATATACACATATATTACAGTGAATTAAATGCTTTTCCTTAAAGCGATAGCTCACCCAAAAATGAAAACTGAGTCATCATTTGCTCACCCTTGGCCTTGTGTTGCTCTAACGACGTATGCCTTTTTTTCTTTTTCCGACCACAAAAGGAGATTTAAAAAAACCAAAAAAAGTCCCAAACGTACTTGTCTATATAATGTCAGTATATGTCTTCTGTAGATTATTCAAAATATATATTTTTTTGTGTGTTCCTCAGGAGACAGGAGGTCCAAAATGATGACAGAATTTTCAGTTTTGGGTGAACTCTTTTTGTATTGTCTAGATTTAAGCTGACAGAGTGTGTCTGCCTCCCTAACAGTGTTAGGTAGATTATTCCAGAGTTTGGGCGCTAAATAGGATAAGGATCTGCGCCCACAGTTGATTTTGATATTCTAGGTATTATCAACTCTGGCCATTTGATACATTGAATCTTTTCAGTTTAAATCTAGATTAAAACCCCATCTCTTCAATCTGGCTTACACATAACACACTTACACATTTCTATAATTCAAATCCTGCATTAGGCTGCATTAATTAGGTCAACCGGAACTGGAAACGCTTCCCATAACACCCGATGTAGTTGTTACATCGATAGAAGAATGGCATCTACACTAATATGAGTCTGTTTCATTCTTATTCCGAGGTCACTGTAGCCACCCAGATCCAGACAGTATCCAGATCAGATGGTCACTGCACTCACCTGGATCCAGTCCGTATCCAGATCAGATGGTGGATCAGCACCTAGAGATGACCTCTACAGCCCTGAATGTCAGCAGAGACCAGGACAACAAGATGAGCCCCAGAGACGGATCCCCAGTGAAGACCTCATCACCTAGACGGCCATCAGGACAAGACCACGGGAACCAGATGAGTCCTCTGCACAATCTGACTTTGTTGCAGCCTAGATTTAAACTGCTGGTTTCATCTGGCCAGAGGAAAACAGAACACTATTTCGACACTCTATTTCCCCGTTTAATACTATAAAGCTGCTTTGACACAATCTGCATTGTAAAATGCGCTATATAAATAATGGTGACTTGACTTGTCTATTGTAATTGATACTTGTCTCTGACATTTCAGCTGAGAAATGGATGTAAAACTATCCTGTTTTTTATGTTTTTTGTTTCTAATTTTACAGGAGCACTTTTGTGATGCTGCAGGTGGGAGTGGATATCTTGCTTGACTGAAAACTGCAGAGAAACGCATCTCGTCATGCTGTACATATGGACCAAATAAGAATATGTATTTTGTGCCTTTGCATTGATTTGCCTTGACATTATAACGTTTTACTTTTGTAAGCACGTTTTTTTTTACATGTATTGAAAACACTGATTGTGAAGACATTTTGGTGCAGGGAAAATATTTACAATTAAAGTTTCAATTAAAAATAAATGAATAAATGTAAACGTGTATTGTTTTGTGGGTTTATTTTTTTTTATATTTTCATCTGAACACTAGTGCTGTCACATACGCAGGCGAGGAGACACAGAGGTAAGTGAAACACAGGATGGTTTATTGACAAGTAGAATGCAGATGGTGAGGAGAGAATGGTAGGTGAGAATCTTGGAAATAGTAACAGTTCAATGGGTCTTAACTGTTGACTGAATGTGAGTCTCTTTGCAGGATCAATGGAGTGCAGGAACCAGGAACAGGGGATTCTTAGACAGAGGATCGTTGGTGAGCTGAAATGTAAGTAAACAGGTAAGTGCACAAAGGGTCTGGGAACTGTTCGGGGTTGTGAACGGTAGACCAGACAATAAGAGTCTGAACGGAGCGTGTATTTAAAGAAGAGGTGATAAGTGGCTGCAGGTGCGGGTGATCAGCAATCCAGGTGATGGTGATCTTGGGTGCGCTGGGGCTGATGACTGGTGACTAAGACTGCAGTGTTGACCAGTTAATCCATGAATGTTGACTTTGAACACCAACTTTGGTGTTTTCATCATCCCTTCTGGTGTTAATATTTGACATTTTAAGAGTTTGTTAGTAACACTGTCAGGGTGTTAATAATGTTAACTCTTTCAAAAGTGTTAGTTTAACACTTTACCAGTCGTATCCATATATACACTGGATGAGTGTTAATTTTAACTCTGAGGGAGTTAAATTCACTCTTTAAAATTTGCAGTGCAGGTTTATTATGGAAAACAGCCAGTAAGTTATATGATGATATTAAATTTGTGAAAGAAGGGTCATTCCTGGTATCCGGTAACATTTTAGCTTCATAATTTTTGGGAAAAAAGTTACGTTTTTCATGTTTTTGCATTCTACCAAAATAGCGACATGTTTAACTATATGGAACACATACTGGTCATGCTCATTGACTTAAAAAATAATAATTATGGGTATATTGTTCAGACATTCGCTGTGAATGTATTCCACCCTGTTAGGGACATATACATAGTTATCACAAAATTTTAATAATGTAAATGTTAAACAATAATGAGCAATAATAAGATAGTATATGTCCCTTATCCCATAATGGTATTTTTTATTCTTGAAACAAAAACAAAACAATTATTAATGGACAGAATATATCTTGATTATTAAGAAAAGGTACTTTTTTGTGCCCATTTTTGCCAACAGGATGGTAAATAATATAAAAATGTTGCTCAAAAACATATATATGCTAGTAATGCTCCTCACCTCACAAAATAAGACAAAGGTATGGCAAATATTTAATGTTGCTTTAAAATTTTTATTTAAAATTACTTGTCTAACAGGGTGGAATGGAGCATAACAAGGTGGAACGGAGAATAACAGGGTGGAACACCAGTGTTAACAGGTTCTAACAGCAAATGAGCTTTCCGTCATTGTCCTGCGTGGTTTGCCATATGTAATGTGTGGAACTGCGCCTACATAATATTGTTTCAAAACAATACAAAAAATGAAATCCAGATTTCCTTTGGGGGAGGGACACAACAAATAGCTATGTGGTTCCTTATCACAATCAATCATGATGACAAGTGGCAAAACAAATCTAGAGAAAGGTGGCTAGAGAAATAATAACAAATTATTTTAGGTGGCTAGAGAAATAATAACAAATTAGAGAGGACAGACATAAGAAATTATTATTTTTTTTTATTTATAATTGATAAAGATAAAAATAAAGATGCTGTAATTCATTTTGATTAACTAGATTAAAAAACAAAAACACAAAAACCATCACAAGAAGGAACATATTTGTTACATTTGGCTACATTTGTTCTTCTATGAACCTCCATGTTGCCTGGTCTACCTGTAAAGACCTTTTATTGAGGGCCTGCAGTTCTTTGATCAGGCACACTATCTGATTGTCAGCATACCAGTTGATGTCTTTTCTTGGGCCCAGCCAGAAGAATTTATTGATGCCATTGTGATTTTTAATGTTTTTAAAAGAAGTCTCTTCTGCTCACCAAGGCTTCGTTTATTTGATGAAAAATACAGCAAAAACAGTAATATTGTGAAACATTTTTACAATTTAAAATAACTGTTTTCTATTTGAATATATTTTAAAATACAATTTATTTCTGTTGGCAAATCTGAATTTTCAGCATCATTACTCCAGTCTTCAGTGTCACATGATCCTTAAGAAATAATTCTAATATGCTGATTTGCTGTTCAAGAAACATTTATTATTATTATTATTATTATTATTATTATTATTATTAATGTTGAAAACTGTTTTGTACTTTTTTTTCAGGATTATTTGATGAATATAAAGTTCAAAAGACCAGCATTTATCTGAAATAGAAAGCTTTTGTAACATTATCACTACCATTCAAAAGTTTTGGGGTCAGTAAGAATTTCTTTCTTTCTTTCTTTCTTTCTTTCTTTCTTTCTCTTTCTTGTTTTGGAAAGAAATTAATACTTTTATTCAGCAAGGATGCATTAAAGTGATCAAAAGTGACAGTATAGACATTTATGATGTTGCAAAAGCTTTCTATTTCAGATAAATGCTTTTCTTTTGAACTTTCTATTCATCAAATAATCTTGAAAAAAAAATTGTACACAACTGTTTTCAAAATTTGAATGATTTCTGAAGGATCATGTAACACTGAACACTGTAGTAATGATGCTGAAAATTCAGGTGTCCCAACACAGAAATAAATTGCATTTTAAAATGTATCCAAATAGAAAACAGTTAATTTAAACTGTAAAAATATTTCACAATATTACTGTTTTTGCTGTATTTTATAATGAAGCCTTGGTGAGCAGAAGAGACTTCTTTTAAAAACATTACATTTCTTGCTGATCTAAAACTTTTGAGCGGTAGTGTACATATACAGTGGTGTGAAAAGTTGTTGGCCCCCTTCCTGATTTTTTATTTTTTTTGCATGTTTGTTACACTTTAATGTTTCAGCTCATCAAACAAATTTAAATATTAATCAAAGATAACACAAGTAAACACAACATGCAGTTTTTAAATGAAGTTTTTTATTATGAAGGGAAAACAAAATCCAAACCCACATGGTCCTGTGTGAAAAAGTGCTTGCCCCCCTAAACCTAATAACTAGTTGGGCCACCCTTAGCAGCAACAACTGCAATCAAGTGTTTGCGATAACTTGCAATGAGTCTGTTACAGAGCTGTGGAGGAATTTTGGCCCACTCATCTTAGCAGAATTGTTGTAATTCAGCCACATTGGAGGGTTTTCGAGCATGAACCGCCTTTTTAAGGTCATGCCACAGCATCTCAATAGGATTCAGGTCAGAACTTTGACTAGGCCACTCCAAAGTCTTCATTTTGTTTTTCTTCAGCCATTCAGAGGTGGACTTTTTGGTGTGTTTTGGATCATTGTCCTGCTGCAGAACCCAAGTTCGCTTCAGCTTGAGGTCACGAACAGATGGCCGGACATTGTCCTTCAGGATTTTTTGGTAGACAGCAGAATTCATGGTTCCATTTATCACAGCAAGTCTTCCAGGTCCTGAAGCAGCAAAACAGCCCCAGACCATCAGACTACCACCACCATATTTTAATGTTGGTATGATGTTCTTTTTCTGAAATGCTGTGTTACTTTTACACCAGATGTAATGGGACACACACCTTACAAAAAGTTCAACTTTTGTCTCGTCAGTTCACAGAGTATTTTCCCAAAAGTCTTGGGAAAATCTTGCCAACACAGAAAGAAATTGCATTTTAAAATGTATCCAAATAGAAAACAGTTAATTTAAACTGTAAAAATATTTCACAATATTACTGTTTTTGCTGTATTTTTGATCAAATAATGAAGCCTTGGTGACAGCAGAATTCAAGGTTCCATTTATCACAGCAAGTCTGTTTTCTGGCAAAACTGAGACGAGCCTTTATGTTCTTTTTGCTCAGCAGCAGTTTTCGTCTTGGAACTCTGCCATGCAGGCCATTTTTGCCCAGTCTCTTTCTTATGGTGAAGTCATGAACACTGACCTTAACTCAGGCAAGTGAGGCCTGCAGTTCTTTGGATGTTGTTCTGGGGTCTTTTGTGACCTCTTGGATGAGTCGTTGCTGCGCTCTTGGGGTAATTTTGGTCGGCCAGCCACTCCTGGGAAGGTTCACCACTGTTCCATGTTTTTGCCATTTGTGGATAATGGCTCTCACTGTGGTTCGCTGGAGTCCCAAAGCTTTAGAAATGGCTTTATAATCTTTTCCAAACTGATAGATCTCAATTACTTTCTTTCTCATTTGTTCCTGAATTTCTTTGGATCTCAACATGATGTGTAGCTTTTGAGGATCTTTTGGTCTACATCACTTTGTCAGGCAAGGCCTATTGGGGGGGGGGGGGGGGGGGGGGGGCATGTGGGTTTGGATTTTGTTTTCCCTTCATAAAAAAAAAACCTTCATTTAAAAACTGCATGTTGTGTTTACTTGTGTTATTAGCAAATTAGCTCGAAAGGGGAATATTTATAATTAATTATAACTGGTTATAATTAATAATAACTATTTAGATTAGATATTAGAATTAACTGTAGCAGAATCGACATTATATTTGATCTGTCCATCCACCGGGCAGACAATATAATTATTTATCAATTCTAGGAAAGATTATTTTCCTGGCCAAGGAACAATAGCTTTCCTACTTATACAGTACTAGCAGTAGTTTAGCATGTAGCAAGAAGCAACATTCAGTGACCTCGATCAATAACTCTAAGATGGCGCCGCAGATGGCAGCTACTGTGCTTCGCTCTTCAGTGTTTGTACTGTTTTTGTTCGTTTTTCCTGTTTTTTGTTTCTCAAACACCATCAGTTTTACTAGGGATGATCTGCTGAACATTCGGCAGAACACACCACAGAATCTTTTACCGGTTTTTGATTATTCGGACGTTTTGCTGGACATTGTTGTTGGCGGAGCGGCGGCGCTGATCAAACGCTTCAGGACGCGCAGACGGGGGAAGCGAGCCGGCGCGCTCGTGAAGCTCAGAAAGCGAGGATTTAGAACGGCGTTGCCTAGCATCCATCTGGCGAATCTCCGCTCTCTACCCAACAAAACGGACGAACTCCTTCTGCTCTCCCGGACAAACAGGGACTTTTCAAACTCTGCTGCTCTGTGTTTCACAGAAACCTGGCTGAACGACGCCATTCCGGACAGCGCGTTACATCTTCCGAGCTTTCAGCTGTTTAGAGCGGATCGCGAGGCAGAATCAACGGGGAAATCTCGCGGCGGCGGGACGTGCTTTTACATCAATGAGAGGTGGTGTACAGATGTAACTGTGTTAAAGAAGATGTGCTGTTCAGATCTAGAAACGCTCTTCATTAACTGCAAGCCTTTCTACTCGCCGCGGGAGATTCACTCGTTCATTCTGGTGAGTGTTTACATTCCTCCGCAAGCGCACGTGAGCTCAGCTTTACAGAAACTCGCTGATATGATCACAGAGACTGAGCAACAACACCCGGACTCTGTTTTAATCATTCTCGGGGACTTTAATAAAGCAAATCTCTCCCGTGAACTGCCAAAATACAGACAGCATGTTACATGTCCCACCAGAGACAGTAATATATTGGATCACTGTTACACAGCGATAAAGGACGCATATCACTCTGTTCCACGAGCAGCTTTAGGACTCTCTGATCACTGTTTGGTTCATCTTATACCGACCTACAGGCAGAAACTCAAATCTGGAAAACCTGTATTAAGAACTGTTAAAAGATGGACTAATGAAACAGAGTGGGTTTTACAAGCCTGTTTCGACCTTACTGATTGGACTGTTTTTGAAGCTGCCGCAAATGATCTGAACGAGCTCACAGAGACTGTAACATCTTATATCAGTTTCTGTGAGGATATGTGCATTCCTAACAAGACTCATCTAACTTACAACAACGACAAACCATGGTTCACTGCAAAACTCAGACAGCTCCGTCAGGCCAAAGAAGATGCTTACAGAAAGGGGGATAAAGTCTTGTATAAACAGGCCAAATACACACTGGAAAAGGAGATCAGAGTGGCAAAGAGGAATTATTCCGGCAAGCTAAGGGTAAAATTCTCTTCCAGTGATTCTGCTTCAGTGTGGAAAGGTATGAAAGAAATCACCAATTACAAGTCACCATCCCTCAGCACTCTGGAGAATCAACACCTAGCAGACGATCTGAACGAGTTCTATTGCAGGTTTGAAAAAACACCCCACACCCGCCCTGAACACCTCTCCACACAACCGTTCACACCTCCAGCAACCCCCCTCTCCCCCACACCTGCAATTCAGATCAGCGAAGATGAGGTGCGCCAGGTCTTCAGGAAGAACAAAAGAAGGAAAGCACCAGGCCCAGACAGTGTGTCACCAGCCTGCCTAAAAATCTGTGCTGACCAGCTGGCCCCCATCTTCACACAGATCTTCAACAGATCTCTGGAGCTGTGCGAAGTCCCCTCATGCTTCAAACGCTCCACCATCATCCCCGTCCCAAAGAAACCCAAAATTACTGGACATAATGACTACAGACCTGTGGCTCTAACATCTGTGGTCATGAAGTCATTTGAAAGACTGGTTTTGGCTTATCTGAAGTCCTCCACTGGACCCTTACTGGACCCCCTGCAGTTTGCCTACAGAGCAAACAGGTCTGTGGATGATGCAGTCAACATGGGACTGCACTTCATCCTGCAGCATCTGGACAGACCAGGGACTTATGTGAGGAACCTGTTCGTAGACTTCAGCTCCGCTTTTAACACCATCATCCCAGACACCCTTCAGAACAAACTAACTCAGCTCTCCATCCCCACCTCCGTCTGTCAGTGGATCTACAGCTTCCTGACAGACAGGCAGCAGCTAGTGAGGCTGGGAAAATACACATCCAGCACCCGCACCATCAGCACTGGAGCTCCTCAGGGCTGTGTTCTCTCCCCACTGCTCTTCTCCCTGTACACTAACGACTGCACCTCTAAAGACCCCTCTGTCAAGCTCCTGAAGGTTGCAGACGACACCACACTGATCGGCCTCATCCAGGACGGTGACGAGTCTGCCTACAGACAGGAGGTTAAGGAGCTGGCTGTCTGGTGCAGTCTTAACAACCTGGAGCTCAACACACTCAAAACTGTGGAGATGATCGTGGACTTCAGGAGAAACCCCCCTGCACTCCCCCCACTCACCATCATGAACAGCACTGTGACTGCAGTGGAGTCATTCAGATTCCTGGGCACCACCATCTCCCAGGACCTGAAGTGGGACAATCACATAGACTCCATTGTGAAAAAGGCCCAGCAGAGGTTGTTCTTCCTTCGCCAGCTGAGGAAGTTCAACCTGCCACAGGAGCTGCTGAAACAGTTCTACTCCGCCATCATTGAATCCGTCCTCTGCACTTCAATAACTGTCTGGTTCAGCTCAGCTACCAAATCTGACCTCAGAAGACTACAGAGGGTAGTCCGGACTGCTGAGCGAATCATTGGTACAACCCTCCCCACTCTCCAAGAACTGTACTCATCCAGAGTGAGCAAAAGGGCTGGCAAAATCACTCTGGACCCCTCACATCCAGCACACTCCCTCTTTGAACTGTTGCCGTCTGGTCGACACTACAGAGCTCTGAGCACCAGAACGACCAGACACAGGAACAGTTTCTTCCCTCAGGCAATCCATCTCTTGAACACTTGACATTAAAAGTGGAACACACAACACTATTATAAATTATTTATTCAACACACATACTTATTTTTTTCATTTCAGATTTGCACATATTAGACCTGTACACCATAATTGTCTATATTATATATTGTGTTTTTGCTATTTGTACATTGCCTATTTGTATATTATTCTTTTATTATCTGTGTCCTGTCCTGTTGCTGTCTTTCTGTTGCACTGTAGAGCTTCTGTCACAAAAACAAATTCCTCGTATTTGTAAGCATACCTGGCCAATAAAGCTCATTCTTCTGAATTGTGAGCAGCACCCAGAGACAATCAATTGGTGAATATAAGAGATTTAATAAATGTAACTATAGCTAACATACAACTAAATTAAGCAAAACACATATATACAGAATGAAGGAAAGCAAGGAAGAGAGAGAGAAGAGCAAAAGAATGGCAGTATTTCACAACAATTGACCACAACCTAATGAGAATCGTCAGAGAATTCAAAAATCACCTTAAACAGGGGCTCAAACTTAAAACACGCATCTAAATAGTTGTAAACGGTTACTTGCATGGGCTTTTTGCTGCTGAACAAGAATCCTGATGCGATAGATGATGAATCCTTTAGGAGTGAGCTGAAGGTTTTTCCTCTGGTTCTTGAAGAAAGGAAAGTCCACAGCGGATCGACAAAAGTTATTTGAAGGTGAAACTACCAGAAGGTTAAACTCAAGAGGAGAGTTTTGGAGCGTGTCCGTCTCAAGAAGAAGAGTTTCTGAGCCTCGATTTGTCTGAGTTCGGAACTTTTGATAGTTCGTAGCCGCACCCATGTTGTGGGTGGAGGGGCCAATCAGAGGCATGCATTTTGAGCAGGAGAAACTTTCTTTGTCTCCGTTTATGGCCCATTTGCATTTTTATTGCTAGTCTGCAAGTTGGTGCAGTTTTAATTCAAAACATAGTAAGAATTGTTTGATGCATTTCACGATCACATAGTGTACATCATTGTGTGAGAAATAAAGAGAAGATCATTTTGATACCAAGAAAGTAATCTCCAGATGATATTAAAGCAGAGATATTCTCATACACTTGAATATAGGCATTTAAAGTCTAACTAATACAAGTAAATGTTTTTAACTAGGTTAATATAATAGGGGAATATACATACAACACATGCATATAGCAGATACATTTATAACTGCTTAATTATGGCCTAAATAAAGAAAATGTCTTTAGGTGTGTGTGTGTGTGTTGTGTATTGAAAGTTCTGGAGACAGACAACTGGTCTGGTGCCTGGCACGGGGGTCATTCCCTCCTCTTTGGAATGTGTTTGAAGTTTGATAGGTACACAATAGAGGTGACCTGCTTAGCATCTTTTTGATAGTGGGGAAAAACCATCTGCAGTTTAGCACCCATATAAATGTAAACGGTGAGGCCAGATTTGTAATTTATATGCAAATGTCAAAAGGCTAAAAGGGTCTCTTAAGGCTAAAGTGTAAACAGCCATCAATGATCCTAAGCAGACGCTACAAAATCCCCCCCTTTGGCTGAAGATGTTCACTTGGAGACATCGTCAGACAGCAGTGGATCATGATGGTCAGGTGGCAGGTGGATCCTGACTGTCAGATGGCAGGTGGATCATGAAGGTTAGATGGCAGGTGGATCATGAAGGCCAGATGGCAGGTGGATCCTGATGGTTAAATGGGAGGTGGAACAGGAAGGCTGGATGGCAGGTGGTTTCTAATTTTCCTCAGCCTTTAGATCCTCAGATTTGGTGTTAACCTTGGTCAGGTTCAGCATTGTCTCTTCCTGGGTCCCTCTTTTTCGATGGTTCCGTTTGAAGGTTCGAGGAAGGGCAGCTGTGCACCTGTTCATGGATCTTTGCACCCCGTTGACTCTGTTAAACAGGACAAAGACAAGGCCGAGGGTCAGGCTGTACCCAATTGCTGTGGCGAAGCAAAGTGCCGTGTCGGCGGCGGTCCAGGATCGGGCAATGGGAAAGTTAGTCTGCACAGGCAGCCGATACAGTGCTTGGAGGGATGTGTCAATTGGGGTGATGTCAATCATCTGGGACCCCCCTGTCTCAATGCTCAGTTCCAATTCAGGTTCCAGGGTGAGACTGTGATCCTTGAAGAAGTCTGGAATTTCTACCTCGGATTGGTACTCTTCACTTGGAAGGTGGTACAGCGCCAGGTCCCCGAGGTGGAGGATGGCACCTTTGGGCACTTGAATCCACATACTCTGGTTGGCCAGGCTGACACGGGTGGCAGTGTCATGCTAGTCATAGGTCAGTGTGGCAGCACGGATAGGTGTGTTGACGAGCCACTGATTTCCCACAATCTCTGATTGCGTTTCTGTGACTTGTGCGCGAGGCTTGGCCTCAGCGGGGCAGAGTGTTTCTCTATGCATGGGTTGTAACCCGCAGATCAGAGTGTTCAGAACCACCAAGGTGCCCTTTAATGATTTGCCTATAGTCTGTAGGGTTTGGCCCTGTAGTGTGAGTTGTTCTCTCAGCTGGGGCATCTCAGTGTGCGCGAGGCTTGGCCTCAGCGGGGCAGAGTGTTTCTCTTTGCATGGGTTGTAACCCGCAGATCCCTTCAGTGTTGTCTCGGAGGAAGGGCTTGCTGGGGCAGAGATAGTGAATGTCTTTGGTCAGGGTACACATGCGCAGGTTTGGGGCCAGGTATAACTGTGGGTTACTGTCGTGGTAGGCCACCACATCTGGGGTGTTTATCTTGATGTGAGTGTTCCCTTGCCAAAATCCAACATTGACAATGTCTTTGAGTCTGTAAATGTTGTCAGATTCAACGATAGGTAGATTTAGAAGAAATGCCATCTTGCTCTGCTCGGGGTCGACATGCAGCAGGATGGAGCCCCCCAGGGAGTAGGCGAGGTGGGCCTGAAGAGAGTCAGGTGGATGAGCAGTAGCAGAGGATAACACCGTTTGTACTAGGCTCAGGGGCACCAGGTATGAGGGAATTCTACCCATAGCTAAACTGTCAATGGAGGAGCTCACCTCACGGAGCATGTCAGACGTTAGAGTGGTGACCAGCTGAGTTTGGGCAACATCATTCTGTATAACAGAGAATTCAATTCAATTCAATTCAAGTTTATTTGTATAGCGCTTTTCACAATACAAATCGTTGCAAAGCAGCTTTACAGGAAATTAAGTTTCTACAATATATTTATATATTGTAGAAACTTAATATATTTAACTTATGGTGAAATTTGGTAGTTCTGTATGTTGTCTGAGGGTATGCTTCATCTGAGGTCCTCTGAGGGGTTGGCATCATCTCTTCTCAGGTGTTCTGGATCCAGACTGAAGCTTGTGTAAATCCTAGTTACCACGGGATGTTAATCCCGTGGCAGAAACAGAGAAACAAATAGAGACATAATTAGCGTAGCTGCTGTTCCAACCAAGCAACAATTATTTGTTCAATCCAAGCTAAAGAACAATAATGCGTGTTTGATCAGATATAACTGCAGTACAAGATCATGAGATGCATTATGTGAATGCTTGGCTAAAGAGATGTGTCTTTAATCTAGATTTAAACAGAGAGAGTGTGTCTGAACCCCGAACATTATCAGGAAGGCTATTCCAGAGTTTGGGAGCCAAATGTGAAAAGGATCTACCTCCTTTAGTTGACTTTGCTATCCTAGGTACTACCAAAAGTCCAGAGTTTTGCGACCTTAGGGAGCGTGATGGATTGTAGCGTGGTAGAAGACTAGTTAAGTACACAGGAGCTAAATCATTAAGGGCCTTATAGGTAAGTAATAATATTTTGTAACTGATGCGGAACTTAATAGGTAGCCAGTGCAGAGACTGTAAAATTGGGGTAATATGATCATATTTTCTTGACCTAGTAAGGACTCTAGCCGCTGCATTTTGGACTACCTGTAGCTTGTTTATTGAAGATGCAGGACAACCAGCTAGCAGTGCATTACAATAGTCCAGTCTAGAGGTCATGAATGCATGAACTAGCTTTTCTGCATCAGAAACAGGTAACATGTTTCGTAGCTTGGCAATGTTTCTAAGATGGAAGAATGCTGTTTTTGTAACATGGGAAATATGATTTTCAAAAGACAAGTTGCTGTCTAATATAACACCCAGATTTTTGACTGTAGAGGAAGTAACAGTACATCTGTCTAGTTGCAAATTATAATCCAAGAGATTCTGTGTACTGTTTTTTGGTCCAATAAGTAATATTTCTGTCTTATCTGAATTTAATAGGAGAAAATTACTGGTCATCCAATCTTTTACATTTTTAACACACTCTGTTAGCTTAGATAATTTAGAAGTTTCATCTGGTCTTGTTGAGATATATAGTTGAGTATCATCAGCATAACAATGGAAACTAATCCCGTATTTTCTAATAATATTACCAAGGGGCAACATATATATTGAAAATAGCAGAGGACCTAGGACAGATCCTTGTGGTACTCCATATTTTACTGGTGATAATTGAGATGACTCCCTGTTTAAATAAACAAAGTGGAAGCGATCAGACAGGTAGGATCTAAACCATCTTAAAGCCTGCCCTTGAATACCCGTATAATTTTGTAATCGATCTATGAGTATGTCATGATCTATAGTGTCGAACGCAGCACTAAGATCAAGTAAAACTAGCAATGAGATGCAGCCTTGGTCTGACGCAAGAAGCAAGTCATTTGTAATTTTAACAAGTGCAGTTTCTGTACTATGGTGGGGCCTGAAACCTGACTGAAATTCTTCATAGAGATCATTTTTTTGCAAAAAAGAGCACAACTGAGCAGATACAACTTTTTCTAAAATTTTAGACATAAACGGAAGATTAGAAATGGGTCTGTAATTTGCTAGTTCATTAGGATCTAGTTGTGGTTTTTTAATAAGAGGCTTAATAACCGCCAGCTTGAATGATTTTGGAACGTGACCTAAAGATATCGATGAGTTAATAATATTGAGAAGCGGTTCTTCTGCTACAGGTAACAACTCTTTCAGTAATTTAGTGGGTACAGGATCTAATAGGCATGTTGTTGGTTTAGATGCATTGATAAGTTTATTTAGCTCTTCCTGTCCTATAGTTGTAAAGCACTGCAGTTTTTCTTTGGGTGCAATGAATGGAGCTGAAGTACTAGACGCTGCAGAATCTACATTTGTTATTGTATTTCTGATGTTATCTATCTTATCAGTGAAGAAATTCATAAAGTCATTACTATTAAATTGTGAGGGAATATTTAGATCGGGTGGCGTCTGTTTATTTGTTAATCTAGCCACTGTGCTAAATAAAAACCTTGGATTGTTTTGGTTATTTTCTATGAGTTTGCGGATATGCTCTGCCCTGGAAGCTTTTAAAGCCTGTCTATAGTTGGACATACTGTTTTTCCATGCAATTCTAAAAACTTCCAAGTTAGTTTTTCTCCATTTGCGCTCAAGTTTACGAGTTTCTTTCTTGAGAGAATGGGTATTACTGTTGTACCATGGCGCAGTACGTTTTTCTCTAACCTTTTTCAATTTGATGGGCGCAACAACTTCTAATGTATTAGAGAAGATAGTGCCCATGTTGCTAGTCATTTCATCTAGTTCATGTGTATTTATGGGTACACAGAGCAGTTGAGATAAATCAGGCAGGTTATTTTTGAATCTATCTTTAGTGGTTGGAACAATAGTTCTTCCTGGACGATAACGCGGAGCCATATAGTTAATATCAGTAATACTCAGCATGCACGATACTAGGAAATGGTCAGTAACATCATCACTTTGAGGTACGATATCTATGTCAGTAAGATCAATTCCATGTGATATAATTAAATCTAGCGTATGATTAAAACGATGAGTGGGCCCAGTGACGTTTTGCTTGACTCCAAAAGAATTTATTAGGTCAGTAAACGCAAGTCCTAACGCATCATTTGTATTATCGACGTGAATGTTAAAATCTCCAACAATTAGCGCTTTATCAACAGTAACCAATAGGTCTGAGAGGAAATCTGCAAATTCTTTTAAGAAATCTGTATACGGCCCTGGCGGTCTATACACAGTAGCCAGAGCAAGAGACAGGAGAGATTTCTTTTGCATATCTGACAGTGTAACATTAAGCAGAAGCAATTCAAATGAGTTAAACCTGTATCCTGTTTTCTGGGTAACATTGAGAATATCACTATATATTGTTGCAACACCGCCTCCACGGCCAGTCTGACGGGGCTCATGCTTATAACAGTAGCTTGGTGGAGTAGACTCATTTAGACCAATATAATCATTTGGTTTGAGCCAGGTTTCAGTCAAGCAGAGCACATCAAAACTATTATCTGTGATCATTTCATTTACAATAACAGCTTTGGGTGCGAGTGATCTAATGTTTAGGAGCCCAAGCTTTAAAAATTGCTTTTGTTTATTTGTTTTGCATTTTTCTGGTTTAATCACGATTAGATTATTTCTAGATCCTGCATTAAATTTATATTTATATTTTGGCTTCACTGTTCGGGGAACAGACACAGTCTTTATAGCTTGGACAGCACAAGTATTTCTATCATTTAAGTGGGTAGAACAAAAGTCATCATAGCAGTTATTTGTGAATGGTCTTACTAGTCAGATGGAGCGTAGAGTCCTGGAGATGTTGTCCGACAGGAGTTCTGCTCCGACTCTGCTGGGGTGCAGGCCATCAGCGCGGAAAAGCCTAGGACGCTCCCAGAAAAGATTCCAATTATTAACAAAGAGCAGTTTCTGTTCTTTACACCATGACAATAACCACTCATTTAAAGCAAAAAGTCTACTGAACCTTTCGTGTCCTCGTCGATACGTGGGAAGCGGTCCAGACACGATGATCGTCGCCGCGGGTGATGCGCTGCGCACCGTCTCGATCAGGCTCCTGAAGTCCGTCTTCAGTGTCTCCGTCTGCCGCAGCCTGGTGTCGTTCACCCCCGCGTGCAGCACGATCGCGCTGATGCTCTCGTCGTCCTTCAGGATCGCGGGTATCTGCGCAGAAACATCGAGAACACGAGCGCCAGGGAAACAGTGAGTGTGTGCTTTACCTTCAGCTAACGTAGCACGGACGTGCCGGACGATGGAGTCTCCAACGATCACAGCGTCGCGTTCCGTCTCGCGGAGGGGGGCGAAGCGGTTCCGGGTGGAGAATAACTGTTTCACGGAGTTCACAGTTTGGTTCAGCAGGACACTGTGAGTGTTCAGAACCACCAAGGTGCCCTTTAATGATTTGCCTATAGTCTGTAGGGTTTGGCCCTGTAGTGTGAGTTGTTCTCTCAGCTGTGGCATCTCAGTCTGGATCTCCCTTACATGTTGCCTCAGGGTAGATAGTCTCACTGAGTTGACGCTGGTTATTCCCAGGTTGAACAGGGTTCCAACAGCAGCAGCAGCTCCAAGCAAGGCCCCCAGGAATCGTTTGTTACGCCTGTTATGTCCGCTTAGCTCTGCTTGGGTGACAGTCATTTTCTGCAACTGAGCGAGCATGTGTTTGATATCAGCTTCTGCGTGAGCGAGGGTATTCTCAGTCCATCGGGCGCCTGCCCAACTGTAGTGTGCAGCTGCCTGGGGATGATGTGTCTTGTAGACATTTCGGGGGTCAAGTCGGACATACACCTTTTGAGTGTGAGTCCTGCAGTTGGTGATGAGAAGTCCAGGTTGGTCCCTCAGTACAATGCCTGATGCTGGACCTGGTGATGTGATAACAGGCTGCAGCTGTCCTCTGGTTAGCTGGAGGCATAGGATGGAGAGCCACAGCAGCATCCTGGTTCAGAGAAGAAGGAGAAAGGCAGTGGATCAGTGCGGGAAGCCAGCAGCCACATGTCTCTTGATCTGGTTACAATGGACCCATTTGAAAACTGGTTCTTTCTGTCCCCGGCTCAGCTTGATCCGGTATGCGACAGGAGAGAGTTTGTCCACAATTTCATGCGGTCCTGTCCAGTGTGGCAGAAACTTCTTTGATAGCCGATGAGAGGTTGTCTGAGGTGGCTGTGTGTAGCGGTAGTACCAGACTTTGTCACCCACATCCAGTTCTTGGTGTGACGCCTTCCGGTCATAGTATGCTTTCTGGCCTTCCGCACTCTTTTGGAGTCTTTGTTGGGCAAAAGCAGATGTGGTTCTCAAATGCCGGTGGAGTTCCTCAAGGTATTGGTGAGTGGTGTAGGCGGTGACAAGGTTGGAGTCTCCTGGCTGGTACAGCAGGTGCAACGGCAATGTCATTTGACGGCCTGTCAGTAGTTGGAAGGGAGGCACACCTGTTGACTCATGTGGAGTTGTTCTGATGGCCATGAGCACCAGGGGAAGTTTCACATCCCAGTCCTTCTGGTTAGCAGACACGTATTTTCTTAGCATGCTGACCACAGTCCGATTCGTTCGTTCCACTTGATCCGAAGAGATTGGATGATGACTTATGTGCAGTTGTGCTTGTATTCCCAGAAGTTTCCAAATCTGCTGCATGATCTCAGCTGTGAAGTGGGTGCCCCTGTCTGAGTTGACTCTCAGCGGCAGCCCGAACCTGGAGAATATGTGATTCATCAGGAGATATGCTGTAGTTTGTGCAGTGTCATTGGGTGCTGGGAGGCATTCTACCCACTTTGTGAACTGGCATACGACCGTGAGGAAATACTTGTTGCCTCTTGTTGACCTGGGCAGGGGTCTGACCCAGTCAATTTGGAGGTCTGACCAAGGGAATGTGATTCCTCTGCGCTGCAGTGGGACTCTGTGGTTTGGGTTTGCTGGTTGGAATTGACAGCAAACAAGGCATACTTTCAAATACTCTGCCACATCTTACTGTATGCCGGGCCAGTATGCCACTTGTTTTAGTGTCTCATAAGTGGCTCTTGTGCCATGGTGTCCCGCACATGGTGTGTCGTGGGCATACATCAACAAAACCCCCCTTTGACACTGTGGCACCACAAGCTTTGACGCAGTGAGGTCATCAGGGACATACCACAGAATGTTGTCCATCACACGCAGCATGGGTTTCACATTGAGTAGTCCTTTAAGGGTCGGAGCATCAGCAAGCTGAGCAGGTGTGACAGGGTGATTGGAGGGGTCAGAGAGGTGGTGAAGAATAGTCTGTATGGAGGAGTCAGAGGCTTGCATGTCAGCAATGTCATTAGCGGAGATTTGAGGAGCCAGCGTAAGCGGCTGTGAGGTGGGCATTTTGAGTATGTTTGCTGCGGGTTATGGCTGCCATGTTAAGTGTGGGTGGGTGGGTTGGTGGAGACCATAACTCGCCGTGTAGTGCACCTGCTTTGGCTAGGGCATCCGTTTGGTCGTTGAGGTCCTTGTCTGGACCAGGTTGCTTCGAGTGTCCTTTCACTTTCTTCCAGTAGACAGTCATATCATGTTCACTTGTGATGTCGTCGCATGCCTGGAACAGGTGTTGGTGTTTAATTGGTTTGTTGTTTGCTGTCTTGAAACCATTTTGCTTCCAGCCTGGAAGATGGCATGTGAAGCCAAGTCTGGCATAATTGGAGTCTGTGCAGATGAGCAGTTCTCTGATGTTATGGGTCGATGCTATTTGCAGAGTTATGAGAATAGCCGCTATCTCAGCATATTGTGATGACTGTGGACCCAGCTTGATGTGTTGTGGTGGGCAAGGTCCATCATTTAGCCAGAGAACACCAGAACCAGCCTTTAGGATGCCCTCGTGGTTGTAGGAACATCCATCGACGTAGGCTGTGGGCATGCCTTGGCAGTCATTCTCATCAAAATACCTGTGGCAGGTCGGTGGCTGTAACTGGGGCCTTTCTGCTTCCATGTTCTCAGTCGGTGTGACTTGTGGTTTTGAGCATATCGTGCTTCCACGTTGCGCCCCTGGAGGGCCATTAGCCATGTGGCAATGCGTGAGTTTGTGACCACACTGTCGCGGATGCGCTGGCTGTTAAGAAATGTTACAGGCTTGTGACAGGTTTCTATGATCACTTTCTGTGCTCCGATGTAGTTGGAGAATCTCTGGAGGGCCCATACAATACAGAGCAGGGCTTTCTCACAGTCTGAGTATTTGCACTCTGGGGGAAGAAGAGTCTTGCTGGCATATGCGACCACCCTTTTGTCCTGGTCATGCCGTTGGTATAGACCAGCGCTGAGACAGTGGCTGGAGAATCCAGCATCCAAAAAGAACTCCTTCTGTGGATCCGGGTAAGCCAGACATGGTGCAGTGCACAGGTATCGTTTCAGTTCATCCATGGTATTTTGCTGAGCATCTGTCCAGACAAATGGGCAGTCCTTTTTCAGGAGGGCAGTGAGAGGGCGTGCAATGTCCGAATAATTCTCAATGAACTGCCGTGAATAGTTGCACACACCCAGAAAACTTCGGAGTTCCGAGACATTGGCGGGTGGCTTGATGTTCTGAATGGCCTGGATGCGGCTAGTTTGTGGCTCAATACCCCGTGGTCTGATGAGTAGGCCCACGTAGTTGACCTTGATTTTGCACCATTGTCCTTTGTGGAGGGCAATCTTGGCGTCGGCGGCGGTCAGTTGGTGCAGGACGTGGTCAATTTCTTTCAGGTGATCAGCCACCGTCATGCTTTTCATGAGAACATCATCAACGTAGACTAAATTCCCTCTTACTCTGGCATCTGGGCATGCTTTGTTGAGGAAGATGTTGAATTCGGCGGGTGAGTTGGCATAGCCGAATGCGCACCTTGTGAAGGTGTACTGTCGATTGCAGAGGTTGAAAGCCAGCTTATGCTGGTCATCTGGATGCACTAGTATAGTCCAAAATCCTGAGGCCACATCAAGCGTGGAGAAGATTGTGGCACCCCTGATTCTTGGTATCTCCTGTTCCAGCTGTGTCATGGGCCACCGCGATAATGGCACCTGTTGATTCAGTTTCCTGTAGTCGATGGTTGGTCGCCACTTGCCATTTGGTTTGAGGACAGGCCAGATGGGGGCAGAATAGGTGCTGTTACACGGCCGGATGACACCTTTCTCAAGCATAGAGTTGATGATCTCCTGTACAGGTTCGTACGATTCTAGGGGGATCTTGTATTGCTTGACAAAAGTGGGTGGAGCTTTTGGGTACGTTGGGATCCGCACAACATGAAGGTTAGTGAGGCCACAGTCTAAAGAGTCCTTGGCAAATGACGCTATGTATTTGTACAGGACTTGACGGAGTTTGTGGCGGTCTGCATCCTCCTGTATGGCATCAGCATCTTTCAGAATTTGCTGGACTTGTGTCTCAAAACCTGGGTATGGCTCTTTTGTCATTAATTCCTCTGTCTCGTGTGCAGTCAGAGGTCCAGCAACACTGTCAGTCTCGCCAGTGGCGTGGTTAGAGACTGTATACACGGCAAGATGTTGGTCTTCTGTTAGCTCTGTTCTACACACCTGCTCCTTGACCACTGGCATGACTGAAGTTAAGGTGATGATCTTGAAGGGTGCTGTTGACACTGTGTGGCCTGAGCTTCCTTCTGGAATCAGTGAATCTGGGATGGATCCAATTATTGGCAAAATCAGTTCAAAGTCATGGAAGTCATAACTCACTAGCCATCCCAGACGGTGGGCCTTAGGCACTCTGACATCCGTTGCTGTGCAGTTGTTGAACAGGATGTATACTGCCCGAGATGTCACTTCAACGAGGGGCGTGGCTTCCAAAGTGAGGCCTAGTTCCCCACACTCGGGTGAAAGCTGGAAGAAGCCCAATGTGTGGCTGAGGGTTTGACCGCATTGCAGGTTGAGTCGAACAGCGACCCCTTCGGTGTAGGCTGGCACTACAGTCTCTTGTTCGTTGATTAGCGTGCAGGCCTCAGGGATGGTTTGGCCTGACAGGAGGTTCTCATGGTTGACAGGAACAGTGGGGGACTGTGAGGTCATTGGAGCCCATATTACTTCATTGATCATGTCCACGTGAGCCCTGAGGCGAATCAAAATGTCCGCTCCGATGTAAACATCATGCGGTAGGTTTGGAAGGACCAGGAAGTAATGGGTTAAACATCTGTCATTCCACTTCAGGGTCAGGGCACAGATGCACTTGGCAGTCACCATGGTTGACAGACAGGGATTCAAAGAGAATCGTGTGTGTTTGTTAGTGCAGGGGATGTTTGATGTCTGTCTCTTGAGAGCACTGAACAGTGAGAGGCTGATGGCTGAATTGTCTGCCCACATTGCTAGTATGGGGTCTGTTGTTGTGACATCATTCAGCTGTAAGCCCCCCATAACCTGGGGGCCATATGAGTCAGAGTCTTTGGCTAGCTGGAAAGCACAGAGCAGTGACCTTGAACCTCGCTCTTGGGTCGAGACGTTCCCGCGGCTGGCGGCGAGATTTTCTGTGACCTTTGTGACCTGGCAGTCTGTCTGGGGTGATCTTGGTGACTGGGGAGGCAGAGGTTCTCACACTTGAGCCCAGATTTTCAGCTGTTTAAAGTCTAACAGGGGTTCAAAACGGTCTAGCAGGTCTTTGCCAACGAGGAGAGGGTATGTGTCCAATGGGGAAATGTACACAGCATGCACTAAGCTCATAGGGCCAATGGTCAGGTGAATGGGAGCTAATTGTTCCAGTTGGACATCATTTTGGCTGTATGATTGTACATTCAGCACACACCTCTGATATCTAAGAGTTCGATTCTGTCTCTTGGCTGCAATCTGAAGTCTGTCAAAAAGTTGGCTTGACATTAAAGTGAGGTCAGCTCCAGTGTCCACGAGGGCTTCCAGTCTCACCTCATTTTCCAATGTGATGGCCAAGTATAGTTTTTTGGCCACCCCCCTTTCGATTAGGTTCCCCAGGAGTCTTGGCACTGGGGCTTGTGTGGTGACTGGCAAGCAGTCAGAGCTGGTTTCGTGTGGCTCGTCAGGGAGGCAGACCACCAAAACCGCGCTTTCGGGTACTTTGGGGTCCTGGCTGGAGGTGTGGTGCTGGATGTTGGCGGGCTCTGGTGGTTCAGCAGTCAGCTGAGGTGGTTGCGTGATGTCATCACTTGGTGATGGGATATCTGGTTCTGTGGTTGACAGTGGATTAGCAGTGATCTGTTTGGGAGGTTCATTTTGAGAGGACTCTGAGTGGGTGTTGGGGTCAGATCTCATGCTTAGTCATAACTGATCTGACTCATCCTTTTTGTCTCCCTTGTGGTGATTTTTCTGGAGGAGTTCCTTCAAAAGTCTCATGATCTCTGCTGACTCAGATGCAGCCTCCTGGTTCTGTTCTGCTGATGGTTTATATTTGGGCTTGTCCAGGGCATGTTGAGAGGAGTTCTGCTGCTGGCGGTCCGAGCTCGATGCTTGTGTCGATGAGTGTCGGCTCCCCTTGGACCGTCTCTTAGCTTCCCATGTGGCTTCACCCTTTCGGTTGAGAGGTGGTTGTGACCTTCGTGCTCCGAAGTAGGCCTGTCTGAGCCTGTTGTAGAAGACCTGCGTGGTTTCCTGTCTGCCCTGTTTAAGGTCCATGTCCGTAATCAGTCCTTGCTCTGATTCTGGGTCAGAGAATTCTTTAATCAAAGCCTGCTGCAGTTGCTGGTAATCCACTTTGACCGTTTCTGGCTGTCGGTCTAGAAAGCTCCGGACTTCACGGCTGGCGGTGATTCTGAGGCGGTGACTGATTGCTTCAGTCTGTTCCTGTCTGTTGTGCTGCTGAGAGGTTTGCGATTGTAGCTCCGCTTTTTTATCGAATCTTTACCTTACTTTCACTCTCTGTTGTTTAAAGTGATAATATATAACTTAATTCCCACCATATTTCTGGTATTATCTATCAAACTAATCTAACTAATTTGATTGCTCGCTTTTAAAACCGCGAGTGCAGTGCGCGTGCAGCGCGTTAGCATTCGTTAGCTGGTTAGCTTGTTACTCGCGGTTCCATTCACGTTTCTATTCGCGCCTATTATTGTTTTCTTTTTTCTCGCTCCGTTTTCATTTCTCTCTCGCTCCGTTTTTCACAAGTTCATCAAACAACAGTGGTAAGTTAAGTTGGTATCATTCATCAATCACGGTGAGTAATGGCTTCTCCTTCTCTTGTTGTTTGCGCTTCATGCCACATGTACAGTTTATCTCTCTCTGTCGGTGACGAGGGATTCACATGTGATAAATGCAGGGAAATAGTTAGGCTGACAGAGAAGATTTTAGAACTAGAGACACGCATCCAAACTTTAGTTGAGGATAGTAAGAATGTGAGGGCTGTAGATACTGCTTTGGATGCGACTAGCTCAGGGACTCCTGTACATTGTTCGGTTCCGGTTGTGCCCGTGCAGCAGGGCAACTGGGTGACTGTAAGGCGGCATAGTCGCGGGTCAAAACACCACTCTTCCGTTCCGATCAAAACATCAAACTGGTTCTCCCCACTCAGTGACGCACCCACTGAGAAACCTGATGAAAGTGCTCTAGTAATTGGCGATTCTATTGTACGGAACGTGAAAATAGAGGCACCAGCCACCATAGTCCAATGTTTACCGGGAGCCAGAGCGCCTGACATCTTGGCAAATTTAAAAGTGCTGGCTAATGCTAAACGTAAATTCAGTAAGATTGTTATCCACGTCGGCGCTAATGATGTTCGACTTTGCCAGTCGGAGATCACTAAAAATAATGTTAAAGAGGTGTGTGAACTTGCAAGTACGATGTCAGACACTGTAATATGCTCTGGTCCGCTCCCTGCTTACCGTGGCGATGAGATTCATAGCAGACCGTCGTCACTCAATGGCTGGATGTCTAAGTGGTGCCCGCAGAATAACGTAGGTTTCATAGACAATTGGAAGAGTTTTTGGGGCAGACCTGACCTGTTGAAAAGAGATGGTGTTCATCCCTCCTGGGGTGGTGCCGCTCTTCTCTCTAGAAATATGGCACATAGTCTTAGAGTTCGTACTTGACTAACTAGGGCCCAGGTCAGGGAGCAGACAGACTGGCTAAACCGACCGTCTGCTAGCCACCTCACGTCACTGAAGTCAGTTAATTCTCAGCACATAGAGACTCCTTCACCTAGATATCACACTATAGAGACTGTGTCTGTTCCCGTACTAGAAAATACAGAAAACGTCCAAACCAAAGTAATAGTAACAATTTAATTGATGTTCAACAAATAAAAAATGTTTACAATACAGAGAAACAACTGATAAAACTTGGCTTACTGAATATCAGGTCCCTTTCTACAAAAGCACTATTTGTAAATGATATGATCACTGACCATAAGCTAGATGTGCTTTGTTTGACAGAAACATGGCTAAAACCAGATGAATACATTACTTTAAATGAGTCTACCCCCCAAGATTACTGCTATAAAAATGAGCCACGTCCAAAAGGTAAAGGGGGAGGTGTTGCTACAATTTATAGCAATATTCTCTGTATTTCTCAGAGGGCAGGTTTTAAGTATAACTCGTTTGAAGTTATGGTGCTGCGTATAACATTATCTAGAGAAACACGTGTTAGTGATAAATCCCCTGTGATGTTTGTATTGGCTACTGTGTACAGGCCACCAGGGCACCACACAGACTTTATTAAAGAATTTTCTGATTTTCTATCTGAGTTAGTACTGGCTACAGATAAAGTCTTAATTGTTGGTGATTTTAATATCCATGTCGATAATGAAAAAGATGCATTAGGATCAGCATTCATAGACATTCTGAACTCTATTGGGGTTAGACAACATGTTTCAGGACCTACTCATTGTCGAAATCATACTCTAGATTTAATACTGTCACATGGAATTGATGTTAGTGGTGTTGAAATTCTGCAGCAAAGCGATGATATCTCAGATCATTATCTAGTCTTGTGTAAACTCCATATAGCTAAAACTGTAAATTCTACTCCTTGTTACAAGTATGGTAGAATCATCACTTCTACCACAAAAGACTGCTTTGTAAGTAATCTTCCTGATTTATCTCAATTCCTCAGCATATCCAACAGCGCAGAAAAACTTGATGATGTAACAGAAACTATGGACTCTCTCTTTTCTAGCACTTTAGATACAGTTGCTCCTTTACGCTTAAGGAAGATCAAAGAAAACAGTTTGACTCCGTGGTATAATGAGCACACTCGCACCCTAAAGAGAGCAGCCCGGAAAATGGAGCGCAGCTGGAGGAAAACAAAACTAGAGGTATTTCGTATAGCTTGGCGGGAAAGTACCCTATCCTACAGAAAAGCATTAAAAACGGCTAGATCTGATTTCTTTTCGTCTCTTCTAGAAGAAAACAAACATAACCCCCGGTATTTATTCAATACAGTCACTAATTTAACGAAAAATAAAGCATCAACAGGTGTTGGCATTTCCCAGGAGCACAGCTGTAATGACTTTATGAACTACTTTACTTCCAAGATCGATACTATCAGAGATAAAATTGTAACCATGTAGCCGTCAGCTACAGTATCGCATCAGATAGTGCACTATAGATCCCCTGAGGAACAATTCCACTCATTCTCTATTATAGGAGAGGAAGAATTGTATAAACTTGTTAAATCATCCAAACCAACAACATGTATGTTAGACCCTATTCCATCTAAACTACTAAAAGAGCTGCTTCCAGAAGTCATAGATCCTCTTTTGGCCATTATTAATTCATCATTGTCATTAGGATATGTCCCCAAAACCTTCAAATTGGCTGTTGTTAAGCCTCTCATTAAAAAACCACAACTTGACCCCAAAGATCTAGTTAATTACAGACCAATCTCAAATCTCCCTTTTCTGTCAAAGATACTAGAAAAGGTAGTATCCTCACAATTATATTCCTTCTTAGAGAAAAATGGTATCTGTGAGGAATTCCAGTCAGGATTTAGACCGTATCATAGTACTGAGACTGCTCTCATTAGAGTTACAAATGACCTGCTTCTATCATCTGATCATGGTTGTATCTCTTTATTAGTTCTACTGGATCTTAGCGCTGCGTTCGACACTATCGACCACAACATTCTTTTGAATAGACTAGAAAACTTTGTTGGCATTAGTGGAAGTGCCTTAGCATGGTTCAAATCGTACTTATCTGACCGCCATCAGTTCGTCACAGTAAATGAAGAGGTATCATATCGATCACAAGTGCAGTATGGAGTACCTCAAGGCTCAGTACTAGGGCCGTTACTTTTCACGCTTTACATGTTACCCTTGGGAGATATTATCAGGAGACATGGTGTTAGCTTTCACTGTTATGCTGATGATACTCAGCTCTATATTTCTTCACGGCCCGGTGAAACACACCAAATTGAGAAACTAACAGAATGTATAGTCGATATAAAAAACTGGATGACGAGTAACTTCTTACTGCTAAATTCTGAAAAAACAGAGGTGTTAATTATCGGACCTAAAAACCCCACATGTAATAACCTAGAACACTATCTAACACTTGACGGCTGCTCTGTCAATTCTTCTTCATCAGTTAGGAACCTAGGTGTGCTGTTTGATAGCAATCTTTCATTTGAAAGCCATGTTTCTAGTATCTGTAAAACTGCGTTTTTCCATCTCAAAAACATATCTAAATTGCGACCTATGCTCTCAACGTCAAATGCAGAAATGCTAATTCATGCGTTTATGACCTCAAGGTTAGACTATTGTAATGCTTTACTGGGTGGTTGTTCTTCACGCTTGATCAATAAATTACAGTTGGTCCAAAATGCAGCAGCTAGAGTCCTTACTAGAACCAGGAAGTATGACCATATTAGCCCGGTTCTGTCAACACTGCACTGGCTCCCTATCAAACATCGGATAGATTTTAAAATCTTGTTAATTACTTATAAAGCCCTGAATGGCTTAGCTCCTCAGTACTTGAGCGAGCTCTTATCACATTATAGTCCTCCACGTCTGCTGCGTTCTCAAAACTCTGGCCATTTGATAATACCTAGAATATCAAAATCGACTGTGGGCGGCAGATCCTTTTCCTATTTAGCGCCCAAACTCTGGAACAATCTACCTAACACTGTTCGGGAGGCAGACACACTCTGTCAGTTTAAATCTAGATTAAAGACACATTTCTTTAACCTGGCTTACACATAACACACTAATACACTTCTATTATTCAAATCCGTTAAAGGATTGTTAGGCTGCATTAATTAGATCAACCGGAACCGGGAACACTCCTCATAACACACGATGTACTTGTTACATCGTAAGAAGAATGGCATCTACGCTAATATTTGTCTGTTTCTTTATTATTCTGTTTCTCAGTCCGTGTCCGGATCAGATGGCGCTGGGAGATGATGTCTGCGACCCTGACCGTCGGCGGAGGCCGGACACCTGGATGAGCCCCGGGGACATATCCCCAGTGAAGACCTCGACTTAAATACAATAAAACTTAAAATTAAACAAAATAACTATAATATAATAAAATACCTAACTACATAATACTATTATTGTTAGAAATTGCAACAATATAAAAATAGAAATATAATACATTTATACATTTAAAATTTAATTAATACAATAAGTAAAAAAATAAATAATAATATCCTGGCCAGAGGAGAACTGGCCCCCCGACTGAGCCTGGTTTCTCCCAAGGTTTTTTTTTCTCCATTCTGTCACAGGGGGAGTTTTGGTTCCTTGCCGCTGTCGCCTCTGGCTTGCTCAGTTGGGGACACTTAATTTCTAACGATTATCGTCAATTTGATTTCATATATACTATTTAAACTAAACTGAGCTAGACAATGACATCTCTGAATTCAATAATGAAATGCTTTTAACTGAAAATTGAGTGTTTAATCATTATTATACATTACTGACACTCTATCCTCCAATTTGATACTGTTAAGTGCTTTGACACAATCTGTATTGTTAAAAGGGCTATATAAATAAAGGTGACTTGACTTGACTTGACTTGAGCAGATAGAGTCTGTCTCGTGTGGTAACGTTGGCAACAGTTTGCAAATGAAAGTCAATGTCTTTTATGTAAAAATGATGATGCGTGTACATCGTTGCCTCCTGCAGGGTTTGGAGTGAAAGTGGGAATGTTTCTCGCCAGCTTATCCAATCCTTTAGGTGACACACTGTGACTGGAAGACAGCTTTTGGAAGGGCTCCCACCCCCTTGCTGCTGCTGGGGGTTCTGGGATGCTGGCAGGTGACATCTTGAGCAGTGGGCTCTCACCCCCCTTTTGAACTGGAAGTTCTTGTCTAGGAGGTATCAGTCTACTGGTTAGGGGAAATTCTGTGGTGTGCATTTCCCTTTCAGAGTCACTTTGCAATCTATATGCATGTTTAAGCTCTCTGTGAACTGTGTCAAGTTCTTCTTTTAAATAGTCTCTTTGTTGAGCCAGGGCACTGACTTCAGCCCGGGCGCCTTTGCAGATGGCCCTCACAGGCCTTGGCCCTGGCTTCTCTTTCTTTAAGTTCAGTCTCTGCTCTCATCAGGAGAGCCTCAGCTCGCTGGAGTTTTTCACTCAGTTCCTCTCTGGTGTCCTTGTCCCACTGCTCTCGGCGTGCTGTATCTACACGGAGATCAGCCAAGGCTTTCTGGAGTCTCTCTACTACCTCCTGCAGGAGGTTGTGGGCTAGTGACCCAAGGATTTTGGCGAGCTCTTTGTGGCTGTAGTCCTGTGTAGGATCGTGGGACATCAGGGCACTCAGGTTGTCATCAAGCTGTTCCCAGCTCAAGTGCTGCAGGCCCCCGGCGGCTTGAGGCAGGAGGGTACCAGTCATGGCACTCAGCCAGGCCTCTAGTCGATCCCAGTGGGCATCAGGGCTGGATGATCAAGACATGCTGGCTCACTGGTGAAGAGGGAGAGAGAGAGAGAGAGAGAGAGAGAGAGAGAGGGACAACACAAAAAGGCCAATGCAAGTCCCTACAGCGTTAGCAGGCTGCAATTATAGTAATTATATGTTCTATGCACGGTCTGTTTGACGAGTACAAACAGTTAGCGGAGTGTTGGCTAGGCACCTGTTATCTCAGCCGTGAATGGCAAGGTGTGTCTAATTGTTGTGGGGGCACCGGAAAGGATCTAACTAAAGATTGTTGACAGCGTGATCGTCTAAAGACTTTGGCAGCTTGGGTCGTCAATCTATTACTCAGCCTTCCCTGATGATTCTCAAAGGTTCGGTCTCTAGGAAAACAAAACAGAACAAAATGAAAAACAAACAAACCAACAAATCAAAACTCAGAGAGAGATAGAGGAGAGAACAGGTTTAAGCCTTTCACTGCCGTTAGGGGTTATGACAGGGCCTACAGAGTAGAGGGCGTTGCTGGGTCATAACATCTAGTGGGTTGGCCTTGCTGGGATAGCAGGAGCAGGCTAATTACCTTAAAGATTGAGAAGAAACCTGATTTTGGGGTTTCGCTAGCTGGATGGGTCAGTATTGTATGGGCTAGACTTAGTGATGGATTGATGTGATCCAGTCTGGATCCCGTGGCAGCTCACTGTGATCTGCGTGGAGGCAACCGTCACTTCACCACTTAGGCACTAGAGGGAGTGCTACCTATAGGTAAACACAAATGGCTAGAATACAGAAATTAACTTAAAATTTAAATTCAAACACTGTTTAAACTAAATTTAAATAAGTGAATGGTAAAGTGAGAGATAAGAGGGGGAGAGAAACCTGATCAAATAATAATAAAAAAAAAGAAACAAAAACAACAACAACAACAACAACAAAATAATAATAATAATAATAATAATAATAATAAAATAAGATAAATAAATAAATAAAAATGATAAAAGTAATAAAAGACAATAAAAGTGAAAACAAAAATAATACTCAAATAGAGAACTAAAACGGGAGGTAACTAGAATGGTGTGAATGATAATAAAACTAAAAAGCAGAAAGGAAATTAGAAATAAAACAAATCAAAATACATAGACTTGGGAGAGAGAAGTCGACCTAGCTGAGAATGCTCACAAGGTGGAGTGGGTGAGCCCACACAATGTGAACTCAGGAGGGTAGAGGTGGAGTTCAAGAAGTGTTAGATACTTAAACAGCCTGCCCTCTAGCGTTAGTTTAAGGTACTGTGCCTTAACTCCAATCGTGCTTAAAACTGATCGCGTTTAGTGTGAGCTTACTCTCATTCTAACGGACAATTTACTGCAGCGATCACAAGAACAATGTGACTTAAATCCCAACAGATTTTTACAGTTTGTACAATTTAACTGCACAATAATGTGTGGCAGGATTTCTTCGCTGCCCATACACAATAAAAATGATAAGCAACAGGTTTTCTTCGCTGTTGTTATACAAATTTAACTTGATCAAGTTTTTTTTTTTTTTTTTAAAAGCTCCCATTTACATTCCAATCAGTTACTGGCTTCGCAGTGTTCTTATGATCAGATCTGCATTATAGGTGCACGTTAGATAGCTACTCTAATGATTAACCCAAAGGGAGTGAGGTCGTCTAGTTGAATGAAATTAACAAGCAATGACTTCAATCTAGCGATACCCTCAGACAAGGCTTTTAAAAGATGATAAGAGGAGCATCGCTCAAATCAATCTTTATCGCAATGAAGGAAGATTTTTTCGTTCCAATCAGGCGATTTTGATAATATTAAAATGTACTCTAAAGAGGTTTCTTCGTCTTTACAGAACAATTTTAATATTATGAACTGCAGTTTACTTAACAATTAACAGTGACTAAATGTTAGACACATAGAGGCTGTTAAAATACAGTACTGGAGGTGGCTTTGAACCATCCAATCAATAGAATGAGTTCGCGTTGCGACTTGTCTCACTCTAAGCGTGCATAATACAAAAACACAAATAAATTGATACTGAGTTTGCTCACAAACAAAGTTTGAATGTGCCCCGGTCCTCCACCATTAAATATGTAGCAAATTAGCTCGAAATGGGAATATTTATAATTAATTATAACTGGTTATAATTAATAATAAATATTTAGATTAAATATTAGAATTAACTGTAGCAGAATCGACATTACAATTATTTGATCTGTCCGTCCACCGGGCAGACAATATAATTATTTATCAATTCTAGGAAAGATTATTTTCCTGGCCAAGGAACAATAGCTTTCCTACTTATACAGTTCTAGCAGTTGTTTAGCATGTAGCAAGAAGCAACATTCAGTGACCTCAAATTGTGAGCAGCACCCAGAAACAATCAATTGGTGAATATAAGAGATTTAATAAATGTAACTATAGCTAACATACAACTAAATTAAGCAAAACACATATATACAGAATGAAGGAAAGCAAGGAAGAGAGAGAGAAGAGCAAAAGAATGGCAGTATTTCACAACAATTGACCACAACCTAATGAGAATCGTCAGAGAATTCAAAAATCACCTTAAACAGGGGCTCAAACTTAAAACACGCATCTAAATAGTTGTAAACGGTTACTTGCATGGGCTTTTTGCTGCTGAACAAGAATCCTGATGCGATAGACGATGAATCCTTTAGGAGTGAACTGAAGGTTTTTCCTCTGGTTCTTGAAGAAAGGAAAGTCCACAGCGGATCGACAAGTTATTTGAAGGTGAAACTACCAGAAGGTTAAACTCAAGAGGAGAGTTTTGGAGCGTGTCCGTCTCAAGAAGAAGAGTTTCCAGCCCGATCTCACGGCAATTCGTACATATTTTACGAGGTGGCTAATTTGTACGAATTCATACGACCTCACTCGTACAAATTCATATGATTTTTGCTAAATCGTACGTATTTTACGAGTTGCCAATTCGTACAAATTCATACGAATGACCTACACCTAACCCCGCACCTAAACCTACCCATCACTGGGGTTTAGACAAATCGTACAAAATCGTACGAGTGAGGTCGTACGAATTCGTACGAATTAGCCACCTCGTAAAATACATACAAATTGGTCGTGAGATAGCGTTAGAGTTTCTGAGCCTCGATTTGTCTGAGTTTGGAACTTTTGATAGTTCGTAGCCCCACCCATGTTGTGGGTGGAGGGGCCAATCAGAGGCATGCATTTTGAGCGGGAGAAACTTTCTTTGTCTCCGTTTATGGCCCATTTGCATTTTTATTGCTAGTTTGCAAGTTGGTGCAGTTTTAATTCAAAACAAAGTAAGAATTGTTTGATGCATTTCACGATCACATAGTGTACATCATTGTGTGAGAAATAAAGAGAAGATCATTTTGATACCAAGAAAGTAATCTCCAGATGATATTAAAGCAGAGATATTCTCATACACTTGAATATAGGCATTTAAAGTCTAACTAATACAATTAAAGGGTTTTAACTAGGTTAATATAATAGGGGAATATACATACAACACATACATATAGCAGATACATTTATAACTGCTTAATTATGGCCTAAATAAAGAAAATGTCTTTAGGTGTGTGTGTGTGTGTGTGTGTTGTGTATTGGAAGTTCTGGAGACAGACAACTGGTCTGGTGCCTGGCACGGGGGTCATTCCCTCCTCTTTGGAATGTGTTTGAAGTTTGATAGGTACACCATAGAGGTGACCTGCTTAGCATCTTTTTGATAGTGGGGAAAAACCATCTGCAATTTAGCACCCATATAAATGTAAACGGTGAGGCCAGATTTGTAATTTATATGCAAATGTCAAAAGGCTAAAAGGGTTTCTTAAGGCCTAAAGTGTAAACAGCCATCAATGATCCTAAGCAGACGCTACATGATTAATATTTAAATTTGTTTGATGATCTGAAACAAAGTGTGACAAACATGCAAAAAAAAAAAAAAAAAAAATCAGGAAGGGGGCCAACAATTTTTCTCACCACTGTATACAATTTTATTCATGTACATTACCACTCAAAAGTTTTATGGAGGTAGATTAATTTGCAGTATACAATAAATACTATTTATTCTCTTAGAATTTCCTCCATGTTAGTTTCACATTCCACCCTGTTACGTTTATAGACCTAACAGGGTGGAATCTAACAGGGTGTAAAATTTTGAGCTAAATTAGCTGTAGCTTTTTAGTGATCAACATTTAGCTCTCTAACCTTTTACAGATGAACATAACTTTTATAACTATGTCAGATATGTTTTTTTTTTTTTTTTTTTTTTTTTGATCGGACAAACATTCTCCATAATATAGCCTAACAGGGTGGAACTTTAAGAGTTTGACAAGCAGGAGAACATTTCAAAAACTAAAAAAAAGGTAGGAGTGAGAGTTGACACTTACTTCCATTTGTACAGTTGAATTCCAGCGGAAAAAACAACAACAACAAAAAAAAAAAAACGATATCACTTCCTGAAAATGATCTCAGTGGAATTGTAGTCTATTTTGGAAGGTAAGGGAGTACATACTAACAGGGTGGAAGATGACTTTAGGGACACGGTAAATGAAGAAAATTGTAAAAAAGTAAAAATAGTTTCACATGATTTATATGTATGATTAGATGAAGTTTAGCCTAGTCCATAACATAATTTAAAAATATTTTGAGGTTTTTATCATTTCATGGTTTATATTTCTAGTGGAAGTTGATTACTTTGCACTGAGGACATGATAAAACGCTTTTATCAATAAAAAGGTGTGTAAAAAAACAAAATAATATTTTTAATGTCTATTATCTCTGTTTAAGTGATAAAGTAGACCTAATATATATAATTTAAGCAATTTCTTATAAATATGTGACTATTTTAGAGAAAATATAAGTAAATCGTAGAGACAGAAAAGTCACTGTATAACAGGAATGACCCAGAAAGTAAAGTATTTTATTATTTTTTTTTGTTTATTTGTTTTGTTTTAATTTACAGTTTGTTTATTTGTTTTTCTTGGTTTTTATGTTTATTTCTAATACTAATAATTTCGCGTTCCACGAAAAAGGTCTATATACAAGCAAATATCCTGATCCACTCCATTCCAGTTGGTGGTGGTAATGTACCAATAAGTTAGGTTGCCACCCGCCAATAAACACCGAAGAAGAAGAAGAAGAAGAAGAAGGGCGGAAGGTTGAGGCGGTTGGCAGCACTGGGGTGTGACTGAGGCGGAGATGGAAGGAAGTTGCGTAGAATCAGGAAGTGATCCGGAAACGGATGGAATGGATGGCGGGGAATTAGAAAGTTCGGCAAGTAATTGGAAATTAGTGGAAAATCGTAAAAGAAAGAAAACGTGGTATCAAACGTCTGGTTCAGAAAGTGAAAGAGATCGACAGCAAATTAGAAGACCGAAAGTAGAATTCAAGGTAATGCTAAAATTTCTGGCAGAATCCACAAAAATGTTAAACCCAATTAAAATAACTAAGGCATTGAAAGAAGCGATTGGAAAAATTGAAAGTGCAAAAATGACAAGAGATGGAAGACTACTGCTGATTTGTAAAGATAAAAATCAACAAAAAGCAGCCGTGGGACTAAAAACATTACTAGGGATAAAAGTGTCTTGTACCGTGTTGGAAGATAAGAAATGGGTAAAAGGAGTGATTTCAGGGGTTTCGACAGATATATCAACTGAATCAATTAAGGAAAACTTGTCAGGGGCAGGGGTGATTGATGTGAGGAGACTGAAATATGTAAAAGATAAACAAAAGGCGGATAGCTTGTCAGTTATGATTCAGTTTGATGAGGAAAAGTTACCTGATAAAGTGTATATTGGGTATGTAAGTTACAGAGTTCGGCCATATGTTCCACCGCCTGTTAGATGCTTCAAGTGTCAGAGATTTGGACATATTGCTGAAAGTTGCAAGGGAAAACAGCGCTGTGCAAGGTGTGGAGGTGAGCATGAATACGGGAAATGTGGACATGGAGTTCTCCCAAAATGCTGTAACTGTGGAGGTAATCATAGTGCAGGTTATGGGGGTTGTAAGGTAAGGAAAGATGCTGAGAAAGTTCAATGCTTGAGAGTATTTGAAGGAGTATCATATGCTGATGCATTAAAGCGAGTCCAGAAAAGCTCAAAGATGTGTACTGAAAAGATAGTCCCGGTGGAAGATCCCTCGGTAGGGGTTGTACAACATGTAAACAGTAGTAAAATAAACGAAAATACTTTGTTGGTTGATAAGATGTCTTTTATTGCATTTATAGCAGAAGTGGTCAATTGCTCAGCGCAAACAGAAAGCCGTACGGAAAAAATCAGAATAATTCTAAGAGCAGCTGGAAAATATTTAAATATAGAAGAAGTAACGGTGGATCAAATAAATGAGAAATTAAAGGTAAAGGTAACAAATTCTCAGACAACATGTGGTGGATCTTAATGGTGTTAGTAATTCTTCAATGGAATGCTAGAAGTTTGATTTCAAATGGTCAAGAATTTAAGAAATACATAGCAGATATTAGTGATAAACCTCATGTAATTTGTATTCAAGAGTCATGGCTTAAGCCACATTTAAAATTTGTGTTAAAAGGATACTCAGTAGTTAGAAGGGATAGGGAAATTGGTACGGGCGGTGGAGTGATAACATTTATTAAATCTGAGGTAGCATATAAGAAAGTTGATGTGGAGGAAGATTGTGAAGCGATAGCAGTAGACGTTTGGGCAGGAACACAAAAAATTAGAATAATAAATTTATATAATCCCTGTAAAAGACTAAATGATGAAACTTTGACTAAAATAGGGGGACAGCATAAGTCTAATCAGGTGTGGTGTGGAGATTTTAATGCACATAATACGTTATGGGGTAGCATACAAACAGATTATAACGGAAGAGAAGTGGAGGAATTTTTGGAAACAAATAATTTGGTATGTGTAAATGATGGAAGTGCTACTAGGTTGGATGTATCTAAAATGAAATATTCAGTTTTAGATCTAACAATTATGTCAGAAAATCTAGCTAAAATAAGTATGTGGAAAATAATAAATCAAAACATGATGGGTAGTGATCATTTTCCTATTAATTGTAAAATTGGATTAGAAGTCTCTAAAACAGAAATTGAAATGATCCCTAGATGGAAATTTAAGTCTGCGGATTGGGACATATTTCAAGAAGAATGTGAACAGTTTTTACTTAATTTAAGTTGTACAATAGAAGATGTAGAGCAATATAATAATGAAATCTGTGAAAGTCTTTGTAAAGTTGCAGGGAAAGTGATAGGAAAAAGTGTAGGGAGAATAGAGAAGAAAAATGTACCTTGGTGGACGGTTGAGTGTAGTCAGGCAATTCAAATAAGGAATAGGTTTTTAAAGAAAGTAAGGAAATCATATTCATTTGATGTTTTTATATTGTATAAAAGAGCACAGGCTGTAGTAAGGAAAGTAATACGTGCAGCTAAAAGAAATTACTGGAACGAATACTGTGACAAAATAGGTAAAAATATAGATATTAGCGAGATATGGGGAATGATAAGGAAAATGGGGGGAATACAAAAATCTAATAGAATTCCTGTTTTAATAAGTGGAAATAATCAGATTATTAGTAATAAAGAAAAAGCTGAGGTGTTGGCAGAAGCATTTGTAAAGGTGCATAGCAATAGCAATATATCAGATGATATGAGGGAGTTAAGAGAGAAAAGGGTAAGAGATAATCAAGAAATTTTAGCTCAAAAAGGATTATCAGAAGGCACTATGGATGCTGCTTTTACATTATATGAACTCAAGCAGGCCTTGGAAGGAGTTAAACATACGTCACCAGGAAAAGATGAAGTATGTTATGAAATGATTAAACATCTTTCAGATATCGGATTAAAAGTTATTTTAAGATTTTATAATGAAATTTGGAGGCAAGGGAGACTTCCTAGCTCATGGAAATTAGGTATAGTGGTGCCAATAGCTAAACCTGGGAAAGATCATACTGTACCAACAAATTATAGACCAATAGCTTTAACATCTAACCTGTGTAAAATAATGGAAAGAATGGTTATGTCTCGTCTATTATATGTTTTAGAAACTAGAAATTTATTATATGCTTATCAGAGTGGGTTCAGAAAAGGACGTAGTACCATAGATGCAGTAATTTGCTTAGAAAATGAAATTAGGAAAGCTCAAGTGAAAAAAGAAATGGTCCTAGGAGTATTCTTTGATATCGAGAAAGCTTATGACATGGTATGGAAGGAAGGACTGTTAATAAAATTAAATCAAATGGGCATTAATGGGAAGTTGTTTAATTGGATTATGGATTTCCTAAAAGAACGGAAAATACAGGTAAGAGTAGGTAAAGATTACTCTGATATCTACATAATAGACAACGGAACTCCTCAAGGTAGCGTTTGTAGTCCAGTACTTTTTAATATTATGATAAATGGCATATTTGAGGAAATCGGATCAGAAATAGGAAGGTCATTATATGCTGATGATGGAGCCTTATGGATAAGAGGAAGAAATCTAAGATATTTAGAGAAAAAAATGCAGAAAGCAATAGGTATAGTTGAAAGCTGGACTAATCAGTGGGGCTTTCGTCTTTCAGTAGCAAAGACTCAGGTAATTTGTTTCTCAAAAAAGAAGAAAACTCCTGAAGTAAAATTAAAGTTGTATGAGCAAACGTTGGAGCAAGTATCTACTATTAGATATCTGGGAGTATGGATGGACTCAAAGTTAACATTTGGAACACATATTCAAAAGGTAATAAATAAATGTAAGAAAGGAGTTAATGTAATGAGATGTTTGGCAGGACTGGATTGGGGTGCCACAAGACATTCACTAAAAAGAATATATTGCGCACTAATTAGATCATCAATTGATTACGGTAGGATAATTTATGGATCAGCGTCAAACGCTTTGCTAATAAAAATTGACACAATTCAAAGTCAAGCCCTTAGGATTTGCTGTGGAGCTGTTAGATCTTCTCCTGTATCATCACTGTAGGTAGAGATGGGAGAAATGCCTTTAGATTTACGTGAGCTCCAGCTAAGACTGGTATACTGGGCAAATATTAAAGGTCATTTTTCAAATCATCCAGTTAAAAATGTTTTGGGAAGTTGCTGGGAATATGAACGATCACAGGTGAAAAGTTTTGGTTGGATAGTAGAACAACAAACTCAGCAAATAGGTGTTAATAACATAAATATTAGTCCTACAGTAGTATTGCCATTATCTCCACCTTGGTTTTTTTCAATGCCTTCTGTGGATCTCCAGATATTTAAAACTATAAAGGATAAACAAAATCAAGCTCCTAAAGCAATAGTAGTGCAACAGCATCTTGAGAGTGAATATTTCCATTATTTACAAATATTTACAGATGGTTCCAAAGACCCAGTAACTGGACGGACAGCTGCAGCTATGTATATCCCTCTTTATAAGTATAGAGATGGAAAAAGAACTACTAATGATATATCTGTATATACTGCAGAGATGGTGGCTATTTTGATAGCATTACAGTGGGTTGAAGAAGTTAAACCGTCTGCTGTAGTAATTTGCTCAGATTCATTATCAGTTCTTAATAGTTTAATAAGTGGGAAATCAGATTCCAGACAAGATATATTAATAGAAATTTTACAAAATCTGTATAGAATTTGCCAATTAAAACTTTCAGCAGTTTTTTTATGGGTGCCGGCTCATGTTGGTGTGGAGGGTAACGAGGATGTGGACAAGATAGCCAAACAGGCCCTTAAACATAATGTTATTGATTTAGATATACCTTTGGGTAAATCTGAAATGAAAGGTTTAATTAAAACAGCTATTAAAAATATGTGGCAGGAGAGGTGGGATAAAGGAAATAAAGGTCGTCATCTGTACAATATACAAAAACAAGTTGGTTTAGTTAGAAATAGTTATGGAAATAGAAAGGAAGATATAGTAATTTCTCGTCTGAGAATTGGTCATTCTACCCTCAACAAATCACTTCTAATGATAGGGAAACATGATTCTGGTCAGTGCAATAAATGTGGACTTCCAGAAACTGTAGAGCATGTAATAGTCGATTGCTTGGCATATGAAAGTGAAAGAATTCAATTGGAAAACGATTTAATTTCTGTTGGCATAGAATCTTTAACTTTGCAGAATATACTTAATAGTTCTTACAAAGGATATAAAGCTCTTATCTCTTTTTTGAAAGCAACAAAGTTATATAAAAAAATATAGAATATATATATTATTATTATTATTATTTTTTTTTTTATTTTTTTTTTTTTACTTCTGATATCAATGCCTCACACTCCATCCCAGTAGGTGGCGGAATATGCACCAAAGCTGGTTTGCCAACCGCCATTAAACGTCAAAGAAGAAGAAGAAGAAGAAGAAGAAGAAGAAGAAGAAGAAGAAGAAAATCATGACACCAACACAGTAGGTGGCGATATGCACACAGGATGCAATTGCGCCAAAAACCGAGGAAGAAGATGACGCCATTACATTCTCGATCGTAGTTCTCCATTGTTGTTCAGAGTTTTCCACCGGTTTCAATGCGCTTTGTTTGCTGTCTATTTTAAAGGGGACTGAACTATTTTAACACGTCGGCGCCCTTATGTAGCGTCTTTTTGCTTTACTGGTATTGGGTCAACTCTTGTGGTCGAGTTCTGAAGATGGCGGCGGTCCGGAGCAGCAGCCCAGGCGCAGACTCATCCCACAGCAGCACTGCCGGGGTCTCCGAGCGGCTCCGAGCGGAGGATGGATCCGGTATGGCACACACAATTTACTTAAAACTCTCGTTTTGCGAGTGTTTTGTGTAATCCGTTATGGATTATGCATTGGAGACGCAATGCTGCTGAGTAAACTATGAAAGTACTATAGTGCCATATTACTGATCTAATCACTATTAGGCTGTTATGTAAATGCCATAGTAGCATAAGAATATAGAAATCATGACGTACAATCGTACTATTGTATGGTTATTGGTGTAATTGAAATAACGTTTAGCAGTATTCTTATGCATCATTTGCATGTTTCAAATCAGCAGTGTTTAAGGAGGACCTAAGGGGGTGCTAGACGAATGTATAGGTTACGAAGAGCGGAATATTAAAGATTTACTCTTGAAATTGTAATAAGTAATGACCATAGCAATGGATGGGACAAAAAAAAAAATGTCAAAATGTATGTGCATTAAGGCTAGATATGAGTCGTAACTACAGGTTTTTTTTTATTTATTTTTTTTTATAAAGTTGCTTATAGACAATAAAAGTGGTACTTCCCTAACAACACACATACGTCGGGTCGACGTTGACCCGAAGTACAAAATTCCATCGGCACGATGTCGCTCAGGGAGGTTTGCTAATCGGGAATACGTCGGCCTCTGATCGCAAATGCTCTCTGGCCGATGTTTGGACGATGCAACAGTAAATACCGGCTGCTCTGCGTGGGCGCGGTTCACCGGCCTTTTGCTCATCGTTACAGACCACCCGCGGCAGTCGCCGCTGGTTTATAATAAAACAATAATTCACCACTCTCAATAAATGTTGCAACTTTATTAATACTTTCATTTATCACATTACATATATACAGGGATCAACGCTAAGGATTTTTTCTACTGGCCCGTTGAGTACTTTATTTATTTATTTATTTTTTTTTTACAATTCTCTATTCCAATTTCAATACTACAGCAAAAATCACTAGCCAAAAATAAACATAATTATAAAGTTTAAACATTATTGAAGACAAGTGACAGCCAGTAAATAAGAATAAATGAACAAATTACAAGTAATAGCACAAATAAACATAGGCCTATAGCACAAGGATAGAAATTAATTGATGGTTTTTATGTTTGTAGATGTTCAGGTACAGAAATTGAAAAATCACATATAAAATAACATTTGCATATTCTTCACTCTGTGTTGCACCTTGATTTTTCATAGCAATTTGAAATTAGAGGCAGCCACTGCATTTTAATCATGGATTAATCCACAAAAAAACAAACAAACAAACAAACAAAAAAACATGTGCAATGTTTGCTTTATATTAGACTGCATAATTTCAAAATCTGAAGAAAAACAGAACGACCCGTCTTTAGCTTTGTGAAATTATGCTGACGTTACATAAAACATCGGCCCTAAACAGAAACAGCAGATGGGCTGAATGAGACGCAGTTTCACTCTCTGACAGCAGGCGGTGCTCTTGGAACAGTGATACAGCATTTCATTGGTTACCGCTGTAAACACTGCAGCGCTGTGCATATTAACACCAATTCAAATGCGTTATACGGAGACAAGATGAAAAGAAAACGCCATTTCTGAAAACAGAACCAGTTCCCCTCAGAAACACGTCCATTTAAAACTCAGTATTTGGATTTTCTTCCTATATTTCACGCATCGTGAACAGAGATCTTGTTCTGCCTACTAGTGCTACAGTGTTTTCTCCTCTTTGTGTCCGTCTTCATCGTCTCTGGTCTTTGTTAACGTTTACAGATTAATTATAATAATAACAATATTTCCACACAATCAGATGCTTTGATCAAAAGTGGATAATTGATGATTATTTGTAGTCTTTTGAAAATTAACCATGATTTTACCACAGCATTTGCAGTAAAACCATTGTAAAATCAAAATCAACCATAGTTTTACTACAATCACCATGGTTTAACTGGCTGTTGCAGTAAAACCATAGTAAGTACAAAAATAACCATTACTACAGCATTTACAGTAGTAAAACCATAGTAAAAAATAAAATCTACCATAGTTTTACTACAATCACCATGGTTTAACTATGACTGTTGCAGTAAAACCATAGTAACTACAAAAATAACTGTTACTACAGCATTTGCAGTAAAACCATAGTTACAACATTTACCATGATTTCAAAAACTGTGGTTACTATAGTCATGGTTACCACAGTTTTACTGAAGTATTACTACAATATTACTATAGTAGAATACGGCATCAAAACCATGGTTTGAAAAAAAACACACACACAAAAAAATCAACAACACATGGTTACTACAATCATGCTTGCTACAGTTTTACTATAGTAAAACCATGGTTAAATATTTTATAAGTATAGCACTTTTCACAATACTTATCATTTCAAAGTAGGTTTGCAGAATATGCATATTTCAATGTTACAATTTAAAAACATCCTTTAATCAGCCAGAGGTGAGTCAGGTGACTGAGATTCACTGGGGAAGACCATCTTCTGGCAACAAAATAATGTCCATATAACAGCAGTTCATAAAACAAGTCATGTGTTCAGTGCTGTCAGCATCGAAAGCTATCTTCATGGCAAAAACTGAGTTACAATAATACAAGAGTTACATAAACACAAAATAGAAACCAGGCAAACAATAATTAAGCAGTTAAAATGTTTTAAATTGCATGATAAAAATTCTAAAATATTTTCTGATAAAATCTTACTAAACAAGTCTCTAGTTATGTTTTCAGTTAAACACTATTCTTCAACATTATTAAAGGGTAAGTTCAACAATTTTCAATCCATTTTGTATTGTTACAATGTTGGTAACATAAAAGAACAATGTTTATTCTTTCTCCGAGATACCCAGTTTATTTGTCGGCAAAAATAATGCAAAACAGCATTTTTTCCCATTTAGATGCTGCAAAAAGTATTTGTATCATTTTGTCAAAACTCGTTATTTCATTTTACATCATCCTGCTGAGTTCTGCTTACAAATAAAAGGGGACATATAGGTACACATAACTCAGAGAAAGAAAAAATATTGTTTATTTACAGATATTAGAGACGTTGCAATAATACAAAGTGGGTTGAAAATTGTTAAACTTACCCTTATAGGCAATATAACGATATTTGTTTTGTGTGTCCAATGTTTTGTGTGTCCATATGTACAGCTGCCGTCATCTGAAGTCTTTGTGAGTGTTGTCGTCATCTGAAGTCTGTACAAGTGAGGCTGGATACAAACTGGAGCTGGCTTAATCTCTAGTAACTTTGGGATGGGCATCCTGAGATAGAAACAGGAAATCAAAAGAAGAAAGTTTAGCATAGCTGCTGTTCATATTATTTCAGACAAAAGATTATTTATTTCATCATGTCATGTAACTGGAATAGCATGGTTATCAGATGTGTTGTGTGAATACTTGGCTAAAATATGTATTTTAATCTAATTTAAACTAAAGGAGTGTGTCTGAGCCCCAAACATTATCAGGAAGGCTATTTCAAAGTAAAATACCACAAAGCTTTACTTCCTTTAGTGGACTTGGATAAATCCTTGGTATTAGAATTTTGTGACCTCACTACAGGCCAAGCATATGGTGGCTGAGAGAGCTCAACACGCTGCAAATAGAAAAAACACCTGCAAATTAAGAAAACAGCTTTGTCAATTTTACAACACACGTGCTCCAAATGCTCACAACACAACCAAATAAAGAAACGCACTGCAAATACTCACAACACAATCAAACAAAGAAACGCGCAGCAAAAAAATTCTGTGTTGTGAGCATTTGCAGTGCGTTTCTTTATTTGTTTGCATTGTGAGCAATTGCAGCACCTGCTGTCAAATTGATGAAGATGCTTCCTTGATTTGCTGGTGCTTTTTTTTTTAATTTGCACTTGTTTTCTGAAGTTGCAGCGCGTTGAGCTCTCTCAGCCACCGTACAAGCACCATAGCTGCTGCTGCCCCCATTTGTGCTTATTTTGCTATATATATCTGGTTTAATCACAAGAAGGTGTAATATGCGCACATCCAAAAACTTTAGGCAGGTGCTCAATCACATGAAACACTTCACCTATCAATAAACAAAAATCGGCACACTGCCACTATTGCTTTCAAAAATCAATTTATTGATGAAGTGTTTCATGTGATCCCTTAGTAAATGTATTATTTGTCCTCATTATTTGGGGAACAGGCAGTCTCTCTATAATGGGCTACACATGCCACAGTATCATTTAAGTGGGTGGAACATCATAACTGCAATTTACACTACCGTTAAAAGTTTGGGGTCAGTAAGATTTTTTACGTCTTTGAAAGAAGTCTCTTCTGCTAACCAAGGCTGCATTTATTTGATCAAAATGAAGTAAAAACAGTAATATTGTGAAATATTATTGCAATTTAACACAACAGTTTTCTATGTGAATATATTGTGCAATGTAATTTATTTCTGTGATCTAAGCTGCATTTTTATTATTCCAGTCTTCAGTGTCACATGATCCTTCAGAAATCATTCTGATATGCTGATTTGCTGCTCAAGAGACATTTCTGATTATTATCAATGTCTTATCAATTATCAAAAGTTAAAGCAAACATTTGTTTCAAATAAAGGCTGTACTGTTTTAAAACTACTGTATTCATCAAAGAATCCTGAATCATGAAGCAGCACAGCTGTTTTCAACACTGATAATAATTAGAAATGTTTCTTCAGAAGCAAATCAGAATATTAGAATGATTTCTGAAGGATCATGTGACACAAAATTCAGCTTTATCATCACAGGAATAAATTACTTCTTTAAATATATTCAAATAGAAAGCAGTTATTTTAAATTGTAGTAAATTGTATTAATTTCATACATTAAACTGTGGTTGACATAAGAGACTTTCAAAAACATTAAAAAATAAATAAAATCATATCAACCCAAACTTTTGAAACAGTAGTGTATGTTCGAGATTTTACTTACTAGTCCTGCGGTTTATAGCATCTTGGAGATGTTGTCTTACAGAAGGTTCACTCTGACTCTGCTGGGTGCAGCAGGCCAACAGCATTGAAGAATCTATGAACAAAACAAGCAATCTGACACAGAACCAACAATATTTAGTATGCAACTCCAGGTTTATTAGAAGGAAACAAGCTAGAGCAGCAGTAAAATGCAGATAAAAGAAAGAATAATACATAACAATATAATAACATATACATAATATACAACAAATACTACTTGTACTAATACTAATACTAATAATATAATCTTAAAGCTGCAGTTTGTAAGTTTTGCCTTTTTGTCGCCATCTCTGTTTGAAAATCTGGAATTGCAGTTACTTGAGGAATTATCTTCCGTGTGTGGTCTGTACTCTGGCATGGCTCCAGCACGGATGAATCTAATGTTTTGAGGTGAATGTGTAACTGTCAGTCACCGCACCAGTGTGGATATTTACTTTAGGGCTGCAACAACTAATCGATAAAATCGATTATTATCGGTAATGAAAATCATCGATAACGATTCTCATTATCGATTAGTCGGGTCTGCCCACAGTGCACGTCCAACTTCAGCCAGTCACGTAAAATTATAGCACTGAATAACGCATTTCTATGGCCAAAATGCATCTAAAAATAGTGGAGGAAACAGAATGAGATGCTGCGGGAGAAGTACATGATCCAAGCTGCCCAAAACATGAGAATTCTTTATTTAAGCTTTAAGCTAATGCATTACCGTAATGGCTTACCCTGTCAGGCGCTTTGACAGATGCGTGTGCGTCCTCAGTGCAAAAACTTTCAGTTTACGGTCATATCCTTATCTGTAAATGTTACAAATTCACGCGAGCATTTCCATTTTTGCGTAAAGTTCTGTCCTGACTGTCTGCGTTGTTTAAATCTTTACTGAATGAGCGCAGGCGCGGCGGGCGCGTAAACGTGTCAGAGAGGGAGACAGTTTATATTCAGCGCAAAAACATTCATTGTGCTGAAATATCTGTTGTTGAACTTTAAATTAAGGTTTAAAAGTCAACACGTAGTGCACGTATTTTATGAGAGCAGGAACTGTAAAGGGATAACCGCTTATAGTTGTCTGAAATATAAATATCAGATGCTTCATAGCCGCCTTTTACAGGATAAAGAAATTACAGTAAATGTGACTGTGATCAAAGTGAACATGTTCCTGCAGAACATTTCTCTTACCTGTTGGTTAACACTGAGTTTGTGTTTTTATTCGTCTTTATTATCTTTATTATATCTTCATTTTTGATGAAGAAATTTAAATAGGCTACAGTGCTCAACGAATTTACTTAAGGTTTATAACAAATTATGTAAGGGTTGTGCCACTGCTGCTCTAAACTAACAGTATTGGTGTTTACTAAAATCATTTTTTAGCTATCTGTATTGGTTAGTCCTCCAATATGTGTAAGCTCTTTAGTAACAGTTGGCTATTTCTATAATATAATTATTGATGTTATGAAAGAATGAAAGGTCTATGAAATATTTTTTTCAGATACCCAATTACAGTCAAAAAAGTACCTAAACAATGCCAGCAAGAATGCATGCTGTTATGAAAGGCAGGAGGCCATTTATTTATTATGTGAATAAATACTATTTAGTTGTATTATTTAGTTGTAAAATATTTGTGTTTTCTCTTTATGAGAGGTGGTCTAATAAATTGCTAAGCACTGTATGTTTTCATAGCATTCAGTTGGCACATTTGTTTGAAGGACATTGGGCGGAATGTGGAAGTGTTTTTTGTCAATAAAATTTAAAAAAAAAAAAGAAAATTTAGTTTTTTATCTGATTAATCGATTAATCGAAAAAATAATCAGCCAACTAATCGATTATCAAAATAATCGTTAGTTGCAGCCCTAAATTTACTTTACTTCGCAATCACAGATTCTAGCCTACGTCTTGGAATATATGACCCAAATATGAATTTTCACCGTATATTGCCATCTGAACAAGTAAGTAACAAGTCTGCCACGTTTGTTACGCCCAACTGAGGAAAAAAGCATTACAATAAATCGCGCTAATGGTAGGGCTGTGGCGGTCACCGTGACAACCGGGTCACCGCGGTGGTCAGTTGTTACCGCGGTTGTCTATTGCCACCGGTGGTAGTGCACGTGACGTCACACACTCTATAACAAGCATAATACAAAGTTTTGTATACAAATGTAATAATATAACAGTCGCCAATTGTTTTATTTAGATTATAAGTCTATGCTAATTCAAAAATTACCTCAAACGCCATACACAGCGTTTCCTTTAGATTGGCAGGTTTGAGCGCAGGAAAGTACAGTTTATTCTGCATTCAGCAAATTTATTTTGTGTTGAGCGATGGACCTTGTTGGGAAACCAAATACTATATCTCCGATCTGGAATCATTTCCATTCATGTCACCCATCCGCGTTTGTACAAGTGTCTTCAAGCTTTGGCGCCGCATCTCAGATTTCTTCGAATGAAGCGACTGAGGCGTGCAGCTCATAGCACGGCCAGGAACGCAGTACTCGTTCCTATATCTCAGGGAACCGAGGTTACGATAGTAACTGAGTACGTTCCCTTTCGATATTTCCACTCGTACTGCATCTGTAAGATGCTTGTATGGGAAACAGTACGATCATGCGGTGCTATGACGGGGATCGACTCAAACCATGACTCACGTGGGAGTAAGACCCAGGAAAGTTAATAAAATACACCAAGCACAGGCTGAGCCATCAGGGTCATCCGTGGCCAGGGTGTTGTCCTGTATAGTTGTCCATATAATATGGATCGTCCAAGTGAAGGAGGGACTTGAACAATGTTGGTCAAGTGAACCCATAAGACTGCTTAACTAACTGGAGGCGGCGAGCTAAGCAGAAAGGACTATGGCCTGTAAGGAAGGGACGTCCAGGTTGTAAAATGTGGATGGCGAGGACCAGCCGGCCGCCTCACAAATTTCCGAAATGGACACCCCGCTGGACCATGGCCAGGAAGAGGCAATGCCTCTGGTGGAATGGGCTCTGACTCCAATGGGGCACTGCAAGCCCAAGGAGGAGTATGCTAGGGTGATAGCATCCGTTAACCACCTGGAAATTCTTTGCTTCATAACAGGGCGACCTTTAGCGTGGTTACCGAAAGCTGACAAAAAGCTGTTCTGATCTCCTGTATGAGGCAGAACGCTCGATATATATACCCTTAGGGCCCTGACGGGGCAGAGCAGGGACAATTCCTGGTCATCCATCGAAGGGGAAAGCACGGAAAGCGCTATGACCTGAGCTCTGAACGGAGTGGAGAGCACCTTAGGCACATAACCCAGCCTTGGTTTCAGGACGACCTTGGAGTCATTAGGCCCGAATTCCAGGCAAGCAGGGTTGACGGAAAGGGCCTGTAGGTCCCCTACTCGCTTAACCGACGCCAGCGCTAACAGCAGGGTGGTTTTAAACGAGAGTGATCTGAGGCTCGTGGATTGCAATGGTTCAAACGGGGGGGCTTTCAAGGCCCTTAGTATGGTTGGTAAGTCCCAAGGTGGAACTGTACGAGGACACGGGGGATTAATTCTCCTGGCGCCTCATATAAACTGGACCACCGCAATATTCCTGCCCACCGAACGGCCAGCAATAGGGGCATGGAAAGCCGCTATGGCTGCTGCATAAACTTTGATGGTGGATGAAGAACACTGTTTATCCAACATCTCTTGCAGGAACGAAAGAACCACTGACACATCAGAGGTAACCGGATCTAAGTCACGGTCTTGGCACCAAGCCGAGAAAACAGACCATTTCAGAGCATAGAGGCATCTGGTAGACAGGGCTCCAGCTTCTGCCATAGTGTTTAAGACACGCTCTGGGAGGTCGAAAGGCTCCCGTTGAGTGGCCACACATGCAGGGCCCATAACTCGGGCCGTGGATGCCACAGCGTGCCGTTCGCTTGAGAGAGGAGGTCCCGTCTCAAGGGAATGGGCCACGGAGCTGCTTCGAGCAGCTGGAATAACTCCGACACCCACGGCTGGTTCCTCCAGAGGGGGGCAATTAGAAGAAGTCTGTGCCGTCGCTCCCTGACTCGTCCGAGTACCTGCGGTAGCAGAGTGATTGGAGGGAATGAGTGTATTAGCACATGGTGTCCCCTTATGTCCGGTAGGAAGAATTGACAGGCACGGCACACTGCTAGCATCTCTAGGCAGTTGATGTGCAGACCTGACTCCTCCTCGGACCAAAGACCGAAGGTCAGTGTGCCCTCGCACAGCGCTCCCCAATGCTTGTTGGAAGCGTCTGTCGTGACAACCTTCCTTCTGTGCGCCATGTCTAAGATCACACCCTGCTTCAGCCAGACGGGGTTCCTCCAACGGGTCAGGGCTGATACACAAGCCCGAGTCACCGTTATGTGATGGCGACCGTGACGCCAAGCCGCAGATGGAACCCTTTGCTTCAGTCAGAACTGGATGGGCTGCATGTGAAGCAGGCCCAACTGAAGTACTGGTGAAGCTACTGCCATAAGGCCCAGCATTATCTGGAAGGCCTTGAGCGGATGGACGATCCCTTCCTCGAAGGAGGCCTCGTGGCGCTGAATAGTCATGGCTCGTTCCGCTGAGACAGTTGCTGTCATCTGTACTGAGTCGATAACTGTCCCCAGGAACGACACTCGTTGGCTGGGTGACAGTCTGCTCTTGGCAAAGTTGACCCTGAGCCCCAGGGATTCTAAGCGGCTGAGGAGGAGGGTCTTGTGCGATGTTGAAACTGCCTCTGACTGGGCCAGAATGAGCCAGTCGTCAAGGTAGTTGAGAATGCGGACTCCCATCTGTCGCAGAGGGGAGAGAGCCGCATCCATGCATCGCGTAAAAGTGCGGGGAGCCAGGGACAGCCCAAACGGGAGGACCTTGTATTGATATGCCACCCCTTCGAATGCGAATCTCAAGAATCGTCTGTGACGGGGGGCTACCTGGATGTGAAAGTATGCATCTTTCAGAACCAGTGACATGAACCAGTCCTCTGGGCATATTTGCGAGAGGATCTGTTTCAATGTGATCATCCTGAACGACCGTTTTACCAGGGCGTGATTCAGGAGTCTGAGATCTAGAATAGGTCACAGGCCACCGTCGTTTTTGGGGACGAGGAAGTAGCGGCTGTAGAAGCCTGACTCGCTCTGGAGGAACGACTTCTATGGCTCCCTTTACCAGCAGATTCATCACCTCTGCACGCAGGACTTGAGCGTCCTCGCTGCGCACTGTGGTGGCGACCACACCGCGGAAGCGTGGTGGTCTTCGAGCAAATTGTAGTGAATAACCTCGTCTTATCGTAGCCATTATCCACTCTGACACACCGGGGATGCCCTGCCAGGCCTCGGCCCGCGTGGCAAGAGGTTGAATCAGCTCTAAAGACTAGCTGCATAAGGGCAGAACGCTTATGGTAGGCAGAAGAGGATATTTGCTCTCTTTTTGAAACTGTATGTGTTTTATTTTGTCCGCTATCACAGCGGTCGGACGCCCGGGCACTAGAGCGGGCCCATGGGGACCGATAAAACATTTCCCTCTGCACCCGGCACTGAGCGGGGTGACGAGGCACATTAGAGGCTGTTTGCGGGATGGTCCGGCGGTAGCGAGACTCGGGCCCCTCCTCTTTCTGCCTGGATGATCAGGAGGACTTCTGAGGCACCGGATCCAAGGCGATCTTGGGCCGGGGTCCTTGGCGCTTCGGGAAGGGGTAGCGTCTTGCCGAGCGGGAACGCCCTCTATCCTGCCGATCCTTAGGAGGTCGGAATACGGGAGTGGCTGGCGTTGGCTTGGCAGGTTGCTGAGTCGGCGCCGGTTTGGGGCGACTAGAAGCAGCAGAAGAACTGGAGCGTTTCGGGAGGAAGTGTCACATAGCTTGAGACGACTTCTGAGCCTCCGTAAACCGTTCCGCAAAGCCCTCCACAGCTGGCCCGAACATGCTGTTTGATGAGACCGGAGCGTCGAGGAAGGGAACCTTATCCGCTTCTTTCATTTCCGTCAACGTGAGCCAAAGGTGGCGTTCCAACACTACCAGGCTGGACATCGACCGCCCGATGGCCAGGGCGGTGGCTTTGGTAGCGTGCAGGGCCAGGTCCGTCGTGCTCCTCAGGTCCCTGAGTGAAGCCGCATAGAGACCGGCCCCCTCGCTGGCGAGCATCTTGGCCTGGAAGACCTGGAGCACAGCCATAGAGTGCAGCGCCGAAGCCACTTATCCAGCCGCCGAGTAGGCGCGTCCAGCGAGTGCAGACGTGGCTCTGCACGGCTTGGACGGATGGTTCACCCTCGCGGACTCATCCAGAGGGGGCAGGTGCTCGTATCCTTTCTCTTCAGCGCCGTCGACAGAGGTGAGGGCTGAGGAAGCAGAAGGTCGGATGCGAGATGAGTAGGGGGCGCGCCACGATTTAGTGAGTTTGTCGTGGACTTTGGGAAAGAAGGGGGACGAGCGTTGGCGGGGGGCTTGCTGGCGCCCCGGGAGAAACCACTCGTCCAACCTGCTCCTCAGGCGGAGACCACTCAAGCCCGAGCTCACTGACAGCCTTCGTCATCACACAGACGAGCTCCTTGTCCGCCCTGGATCTGGCGTTGCGTGAAGAGGACGGCGGCAAGAGGGCGGGGTCAGAAACTGAGCCCGACAACTCCTCCGTGTCCGAAGCTGCCAGAGAAAGGCTGTCATCCATATCGTCGTCACTCCCACCGAACGAGACCATGTGGCTCGCAGCCGCAGAGGGATGCTGATCAGGTTGAGTGAAGAGGACCGGCGAATCCTCTCTCTGCGGTGATGGCGAGGCATGCAGGCAATGAGCCGACGTGAGCTCGCTCGTCTCCAGCTGCTCAAATCCTCTGCCTCGCTGTTTCTTCCTCGCAGGTCCCTGGGAGGAAGAGGATGGGAGGGCGCGAGGGGGCGGAGTCGCTTTCTGAAAAGAAAGCTATTCACGCGCGCAGAGAGGAGAGACTGAAACTCGCAATGAGAGCAGTCAGCCCCGCTGAGCGCAGCGTCAGCGTGGGATTTCCCCAAGCATGACACACACTCAGCGTGACCGTCATCAGCGTGCAGGGAAGCCTTGCACGTCTTACAATGACGGCACGGCATTTGAAACAACGCCGGGGCTCTTTTAGTATTTGCTCTTTTGTGAGGCTCTTTTGGATAATCACCAGATGGCGGCAGGGGATAGACCGGAACTGTGAGCTGTGTGCTGCAAGAGGTCCAATCCAGCTGCTGAGGCGTTTCAACGGCGAATCTCGGCGTCAGCGAGGAAGAATCTTCGTCACTGAAGAGAAGAAATCTGAGATGCGGCGGCGAAGCGGCTGCTTATATAGCCAGAGTCCCCGCCCATTTTGGCGGGCTATGGCGGGACGTACGTGTGCTGTCCGGGTTGAGGCCCACTCAGTGAAACCATTCACTCATATACCTAATTAGACCAAGTCTGCAAAACTACAAGCACATTACATGCTTTAAACTCAGTTTGCTATTGTAAAGCAAACTTTTAGCAACTCTAAACACACTTCTCTACATTACACACATAATTCAAAACTAACAGCTCTTTTGTTTCATTTGGGAAACACTGCTATTTAAATGCCACACTCATTTACTCAGGGTTTTTTCCTGTGTCAAAAAAGGTCTTCGATGGTGGCTGACGGTCATCCACACACACAGTAAAAAGTACCCTACCCTATTGCGAACCCAATACTGACCATAACTAAAATAAATGCAAAGAAACAGTTTGTGATTTTTAATTATATTTATTCATGAAAGAAAAAAGAGCCACTGTCAGGGAATATAATAAAACTGGCTTTCATATTTTTGTAAGATATCCTTCTTTGCTAGACCTCACAATAATAATCATATAATAATGAAGTTATTTTTACCCCCATGCATTTCTGTTTACAGTGTATATTACACACAATGATCATGTTAGCTATTTTGATTACCCCAATACAGTCACTTTACATTTATACATACAGTGCTATCATAAAAATTAGGGATGGGCATTTTTCAAAAATGTTCTTTTTGAATATTTGAGCTAATAAAAAAAACAAATATTCGAATATTTGAAAAACATTTTTTAATAATCAAGTTTTTGTCCCCATTTCTGAACAAGTTTATGATGAATCATTATACAAAACTATGTTCTACAACTTTACGTCATATCTCAAGGTTTTCTTTTAGTGGAAAACGTGTAAACATATGAAGGACCTCTCCCATGTCTGAACTCACTTTAACTTTTCAAAAAACATTAGTTATTTGTGATTTTTCTGTTATTCAAAGTGTCAAAATATCACGTGGGACGACCGTCCGGCCATAACTGTTGTTTTGGAAACATCTTTGAAATTACCCTAAATTTATTCAGATTAATTTTCTGCACTGTTTGTCATGATTTCCAGAGGGTTTTGTAATCCTGTATAAAATTGCAAAGTATTTGTATTTATATTTCCATCATAATATACAAACAAACTTTGTCCGATGATTTCCATTTTATGTAATATCATGTGGTGCGACCATCAAGAAACTATCATTTTGGGACTTATGTTGAAATCCATTCAAAGATAGGACTTTGCATCATATACCAGTTTGCCAAGGACCCATGGAAGCATCAAGCAGGTTTGTAAGTCTCTTTCAAATTAGGAAAAAAATAACCTTTTTAATAGCTGGTATGTAGTTACCACATTTGTTTATCATGTGGTATGACCTCAAAAAACAATGAATATTAAGTTATTTCTACCATTATTCATTTTTATTATAAATTTCACAGTGACCTTTTGTGGGTAGCTAGCTTGTTTTGTTTAGGTGGCCAATTCTGTGCTTGTAAATTTTGACTGAATTTGAAAATAGCATGTGGTGCGACCACTGCAAAGTGTTTTCCAGTATAGATAGGCTATATGTTCCAGATTGGCAGTTTTTGTGCTTTTATATTCAACTGATGGTTTATATACATGAAATACTTTATTTTTGTATAATTTGGAATAGATTTTTATGCAATTTGGGTCATTTCAGATGGTTTGTTTAATTTTTGTACAATAATAATAATAATAATAATAATAATAATAAAAATAATTCAGAGCATTTAATTTTAGTTTGGTAATTATGCATTTATTAATAATTTATTATTATTTCATTAATAACTATTTTAATCTATTCTACCAGATTACACTGCCAAGCAAAGTAAAATAAACACTCACCATAGGCAGCATGTTAATTCTGACCCTGCAGTCTAGCACAAACTCCAGGTGTCATTTTCTACTGTAAGAAAGATGTTCATGTTGTCATCTCAGAACCTGAGCCAGCAACCTCCCACTACTCTAAATTGACCCCTCTCAAAGACAAAGGGCCTCCCATAATGAGCCATCAGTCAGTAATGTGTCTGTGAAGCAGGTAACAAAGAATGTAAGGAGAGTAAAACATTGGGGGATTTGATTATTTGTATTTTATTTTATTTACAACACAGTATAATCAAAATATAGGCCTACACAGTGAAGGTCAAGGACACATGATTGAACATACTGATCTAAACACTGAGACTTGAACAGTAACACAACTTTGTGCCAAACATTCTTAGACTTACTGTGTAAACAGTGTAACGACTCATACCACTTTTATATCTTGTGGTTTTATATTTTATAGAACATTAAAAAATCAACCTGGCATTGAGACATTTAGATGCAATGAAATGACACGTTTCAAAATATTTTGCTTGATTTCATACAGGTAGTAAGGAATTATAGTTGGGAAAAGTCTAGTAAAATGTGTACAAGTTGCGTTATAATAACACAATAACAACTAACGCAAGTAATCTTGCTCATGTAAATGATCAAAAACGAACAGTAGGCTATCCGAGATAAACTTGAATTGTCACGTTTGTTTATGGAGGTGATGTGGGTGTTTACATGTTCACTGGTCTCACGTGGATATTTAGAATTTGAAAAGTAGAGCCGCTCGTGGGTGTGATTACATTAGATATAATGAGCTGAGACGGGAAAAACTGGACCTCACGTTGTTTTCACAGGGATTACTTTATCAGAGAATATTTGTTTTCAATGTGACTAACTTCATTTAAAAGTACACATTTCAAGCTTTCTATACATGTATTTCTTATGACTGCGAGGCAAGTATTTGAGGAGATTTAGGTTGTTTTATTTACGTGTCTGTGAAGAAAGGTGACAGACTGAGATGGCAGAGAGTGCACCCTGTTTATTTTCTTTATTTTACAAAAGCACATTGTTTTATTGTTATTATGACTATACACAAATTAGGGCTGGGCGATAAATTGCATGCGATAGTCGTGCGCATCTTGTCAGTAAAACTGATAGATAAACCATATATTGTCGTAGTCGTGTGTCAATTTGAATCAATGAAAGCAGTTAAATCTTCTGTTTATTCAGCTACCACTATGGGGATTTCCTGGATTTCTTCTGCGAAGCGTATTTGGAGTTTCGGCGTGAGAGCCCTCTGGCCTTCAGATGGACATTTACTACTGATCACAGAACTGGGCTTCACTGAAAGATATGCATTGACTTGACGCAGCTTTTGCCTCATCGCGAGTGCGACATTCTCACGATTTATCGCCTAGCCCTAACGCAAATAAAAGTAGACCCTTTGCAGTTTCAAACGATACCTTATTGTTATATACGATCAAAAATGACAGAGTATTTTTAGTTCTTTTCGTGGTCATCAAGAAAATACTAGACAGACCGCACTCACTTCACTTCAGGCTTCGACCCCAGAGGGTTAATGTTAGGTGAGATTAATCGTGATTAATTTCAGAAAAAAAATGTATATAGATATATATGAACAAAAGCATTCAAGCTCAAGCAGAGCGAACAGAAAAAATAAAGCAGACAATGCTAATTACAGTACAGAACGTACATTCACTTGAGCCAGTCTATGTTTAGCATGTTTATATTGTTTCTAGGGCTGCAACTAACGATTATTTTGATAATCGATTAGTTGGCCGATTATTTTTTCGGTTAATCGATTAATCAGATAAAAAAAACTAAATTTTCTTGTTTTTAATTTTATTGACAAAAAACACTTCCACATTCCACCCAATGTCCTTCAAACAAATGTGCCAACTGAATGCTATGAAAACATACAGTGCTTAACAATTTATTAGACCACTTGTCATAAAGAGAAAACACACATTTTAGGAAATCTGTCAAAGAATTGTTTAAATCTAAAAATTGTCATTTATTGGGCAAATAACAAACTAAATAGTATTTATTCACATAATAAAAAATGGCCTCCTGCCTTTCATAACAGCATGCATTCTTGCTGGCATTGTTTAGGTACTTTTGACTGTAATTGGGTATCTGAAAAAAATCTTTCATAGACCTTTCAAAACAGCAATAATTATATTATAGAAATAGCCAACTGTTACTAAAGAGCTTACACATATTGGAGGACTAACCAATACAGATAGCAAAAAAATGATTTTAGTAAACACCAATACTGTTAGTTTAGAGCAGCAGTGGCACAACCCTTACATAATTTGTTATTAACCTTTAGTAAATTCGTTGAGCACTGTAGCCTATTTAAATCTCTTCATCAAAAATTAAGATATAATAAAGATAATAAAGACGAATAAAAACACAAACTCAGTGTTAACCAACAGGTAAGAGAAATGTTCTGCAGGAACACGTGTTCACTTTGATCATAGTCACATTTACTGTAATTTCTTTATCCTGTAAAAGGAGGCTATGAAGCATCTGATATTTATATTCAGACAACTATACGCGGTTATCCCTTTACAGTTCCTACTCTCATAAAATACGTGCACTATGTGTTGACTTTTAAACCTTAATTTAAAGTTCAACAACAGATATTTCAGCACAATGAATGTTTTTGCGCTGAATATAAACTGTCTCCCTCTCTGATGCGCGTTTACACGCCCGCCGCGCCTGCGATCATTCAGTAAAGATTTAAACAACACAGACGGTCAGGACAGAACTTTATGCAAAAATGGAAATGCTCGCGTGAATTTGTAACATTTACAGATAAGGATATGACCGTAAACTGAAAGTTTTTGCGCTGAGGACGCAAACGCATCTGTCAAAGCGCCTGACAGGGTAAGCCATTATGGTAATGCATTAGCTTAAAGCTTAAATAAAGAATTCTCATGTTTTGCGCAGCTTGGATCACGTACTTCTCCCGCAGCATCTCATTCTGTTTCCTCCAATATTTTTAGATGCATTTTGGCCATAGAAATGCATTATTCAGTGCTATAATTTGACGTAACTGGCTGAAGTTGGACGTGCACTGTGGGTAGACCCGACTAATCGATAATGAGAATCGTTGTCGATGGTTTTCATTAGCGATAATAATCAATTTTATCGATTAGTTGTTGCAGCCCTAATTGTTTCACATATTAATGTTGAGAAAAACAATAATATCCACATGCTAGGGTGAAATTTGGCACTTCAGTCTGATAACAAAAAGAATGTGCATTGACACAGACGTTCCAGAGACACAAAAATAACGGTGTGCTAAGCAAAGGTAATTTCAGCGCTATGTGTTTTCTGTTTTTAAACCACTCTCCCTCGAGGAAGCATATGTCTCAAGATCATTTCTCTATCAGATAAGCTCTTTTCTCAGCTCACTTGGTGTACAGTTGCGCTTACCTGCAGACGTGAATACAGTGATGGACAGCTATGTTTTCTCAGTCTGCTGGCGTTTGAATTTCATGTGCTTTCTCGTATTATGATAACTTAGTTTCACTGATTCATTTGATTAAAATTAATTCCATTTTTTTAAGATCATTTTAATAAGATCATTTTGATCAAAGTAATTCCAAGCGAGGCACAAGGTGACGTTCTGTGATCAAATACAATCAACTTGTTAACGCTCCACAGCGCCACCCAGTGCGTTTAGTTATAACTGTTTACGTGCTTGTTTTAGTTTACATGCTTAGAATTTATCATAGATTCCCTGCGTGTATGGCCAGCAAAGCAACACGTAGTAAAATTCAAATAGTGTTTTTATTTTTTGAATAATTATTACAGACTGAATATTCGACTATTTGTGCACAACCCTAGTAAAAATACACTTAGAACTATACAGATAACTGTACACTTACTAAAAATATACATACATTTACTTCGACGTTTAAAATTTTACATATGGCACATTTATTGTGCAAAGTTTTAGCAAAATGTACATTTTAATCAGAATTATTGTGCTTACTTACTGTATTGTGCTCCTGTCTGTTTGGCACACAAGCGCATGGCGGCGCACATTCACTAAAGTCTGTGAAGTTTAGACTCGCATGTAGAAGGCTCATCTGCTCCTGACAGCAAAATGGAAATATTTCAATGAATTTCGAACATTTACAGATGGAGTATATTAGGGCTTCCATTGACTAAAGATTTTTATGGTTGATTAGTAGGCTTTTAAGCATGTAATCGACTAATTGCATGTGTATATTAATAAACCATATAATTAATAATAATGAGCCTTTAATTGCCTATAGCCTATCAGCGCTCAACCACATGCATAAAGCTTGCCACAGCGCACCAGCAGAAGTAATGATTATGAATGCGTCAGGAAAAAAAAAAAAAAAAAAACAGCAAGAGGACTTCCGTTACATAATAATAATTCATTGATAAGCAGTGTTTTCGCTACATTCATTCTGCCGTGGTGGGCCGCCACACAAAAAATAATCCCCGCCAAGGCTGCAGCTTCTCAGTGACATCATAGTGACGCCACTCACATCATTCACAGTTGGGTAATTAGCGGAGAACACAGAGCAGGGCCTGAATTTTGGTGCGGCATTGTGGGTATGGTGCATAATTCTACTCATTCCCGCAGGTTCCACACTTATAATGCAATGACAGATGACGGAATGTATCATTTGCACGTGCTTTTGAGTCTTCCTTATTTACAGTGAAAGACAACTCACTCGCACGCTCTCTTATAGACCGTTTTCCGTGTGCCCACAGATCGCAATGAACTAAGGAGAGTGATAGCTTTTAATAATTATTAAGGGAGTTTGCAAATGTGATATTGATTTAATATAACATTTCAAACAAGAAGTTAATATTAAGCGACTTACATTGTCTGACTATAACACTATTGCCTGTTTTTGGTCTATTTCATCAACGAAAATAATTCCAAACAAAGTCACAGCTGAGCTGCTGCATCTCCTAGCAAACACGGCGGTGTTTCATTCATGAATGAAAGTGCATTTTTAAATGAATCTAGTGAGTCAATGTTTCAATTAGCCATTAAAGACAGTCACTTGCTTCATTCCCGAATGAATCACCCTTCGAACAAATCAATTGAATTAATGATTCAGTGATAAAATCAGTGACTTGCCGCCACCTGCTGGCGGTTTCAGTTTAATTTTTAACGTATAATTTCGGTTATTTAAATCATTTAATATTTCTATATTAAAAAATTTTATATTTAAAACATTAATCTCAACATAAATTTATGTATTTAATTGCACTCATGCCACCTCTGAGCCTGAATAAACGTGAAAATACACCTTTAAGCCACTTTTGTGTTTTTCTGTGCCACCTCTGTACAAATTAATTTTTTATTAATACTAATTTCATATGATTGGTAACTTATTGTTCTTATTCTACTTCTTCTTATTATATTGCTTTAATTAGAAATTTTAAAAAGCTTATAAATATAAATTTTTGAATTTGAAATAGATGACATACTTTTAATAAAATTAGAAAAATGCCATTAGAAAGGTAAAAAAAAAAAAAAAAGTGCCCCTGTAAATCACTTTAAGGAGTCACTTTAAAAAAATCACTTTAAGTGCTCCTAAAAAGAAAAGTAAGCTTAGATCCCTGTGTAACAGTATATTAGATCCGTGCATGAGGTCTTAGTGTCATGAAACCCTAAAGCACATTTTTTGAGATGTTAATATATATGAACAGGTTGCACATCAGTGAAAACAACAATAGCTCTCATTATGTCTATTATTAAGGGAAAAGTGGTTATTTTTTCATTTTTTGGAGCAATTTCATTCTTCCGGTTCAAAAAGAAAAGTTGAAGATGTTTGTTAATCTGGAGTGGTGATTGGCTGCCATGGCTAATAAGTACTTGTCTACCTCATCAGTTTTCCGAGCTATTCTCAGTATTATTCATGAGAATGAACTCAGTGGAGAATTCAAAACTCATTTTTTGAGATGTTAACATATATGAACAGGTTGCACATCACAGGGCTTAAAGTTCTCCGGCACCGTGCCGGATCTCCGGCGTGCAGCGTTTGGCTGCGGAAAAAAATAATCCTACATTTAAAAGAAAAACACTTGTTGACATTACTTTCGAGTTTTCATTCTCAACCAAACTAACATTACTAGCCAATCATAATTTTATTGTTTATGAACACGAGATGTGCATAATAGTATCCAATTGCAGAGTCGCAGCCCTGATGAATGGAGAAGTGCGACAAAAAGCTGCGAGGCGCAATGGTCAAAGATGTCCTTCTAGCGCATATTTACATAGAAAAACTAATTAAAAAGCAATGGAGCTTTGTAAACAGCTCAGAGTAATCATATCATTTCAATAAGAACGAAATGATTGCCAGAACAAATTTACCGGGATTTTTGAAAAAGTCCTGTTCACACATGATCTCTTAATGGTATCTTGCCGGTAATTTACCAGTAAAGACTGTATGTGTGAATATGCTGTGAAGTTGAATTGCTTAACGTTCATCTGGGAAAAATGTGTGCAATTATCTCACTAGATTTGTAACATAAATCATTTATAAACCTTTGCCAACACAGGAGAATACACCAACTTGTCTAAATATGCCATGTATTGTACATCGCGATTTCAAAATAAAAGTTTCTGCATGTGGCCAAATATTAAAATTTAATGGATTTAAACATCGTTGAATCACGCTGTAAAGTGAAACGTCACCAGGCCATTGGCACCCTCTGCAGGTATTTGTTAAAATACATCATGTACTTAAGTTGGTTATGTTTATATTATGTATAGGCATATTACATTATGTATTTTAACAGTGTTGTTCAATAAAACCATGTAATTGGTATTGATATTTTATTTGAGCCAATTATTGTTGCCTCATCGGTAGTTTATATATAAATAGTCATACTAAAGCCATGGTTTTCACTTAGGTCTGTTTGTTACTAAAAATATCAGATTACTCAGTTGTCAAAATAATCAGTAGATTATTTGATTACCAAAATAATCATTAGTTACAGCCATAGATTAGTTAAAATATTTATAAATACAACTCCATTGTTTTACTTTTTGTAATTAAAAGAGAAATATGTTGTCATTGAAAATTTCTTAAATAGTATTAAAATATTGTCTCTTTCTAGTGAACCGTATATCTGTATTTTGTCTCATCTCGTGAGCTAAGTGTGTTGTCACACCCCTAGTGTCGATATGCGGTGATATAACTCATAATTTTCCAAGTGTATGATATAGCTTTCATTCTTCAGGTCAACCATATATTCATTAAAAAAAAAAATCAGTTTAAGAAAACTTTGCCATAGTATCCTTTCAAATGTTAAAATTTCCACAGTCATTGCATGCTTTGCATGTGCTGCCCCATCCCCAAACTCCCCTCCCCGCCCCGCCCCCTGAAAAAAGTTCAGGCTCAGGATTTTTTTTTTTGCTTTAACCCCTGACATCAGTGAAAACAACAATATCACTCATTATGTCTATTATTAAGCAGGGATGTGATTTTTCTGTACAAATACGGATTTCCGTATTTTCCGTCCTCTGAGGGACGACCCATGTGGGTCCATTTGAAAGCAGGTGATGGATATTTACCGCTAATCACGGAACCAGCTTTACTGATGAGATGCGCATGACAATCCAGGGCTCGCAAAATTTCAAAATCCCTGGTAGCCCTTCGGGCAGGTACTCTTCAGATTTTGGTAGCCCAAAAATTAATTTAACTAGCCCAAATAAAAAAAATATATATATATTTTTTAAATATAGAAGTCTAAATGTCAATCAAAAATATTTTCAATACACAAATATCAACAAATATGAAGGAAGGAATTTTATTTCAGTATTTACAGGGTATCTGCAGAATTTTTAAAAATAAATTTAAGGCAATTTATGACCTATTTTAAGAGCTGCACAAGTAAAATGAACACAGTATGAGCGGGGTTGGACAGTGTCTATGGTAACACAGTATTAAGCCATAAAATGACATGATTTACAGTTCAGATACAGGTTTTCACGAAAACAAAAATCTTATACAACAGCATTTCAGCCTTTAGAGCATTTTTATGTAAAGGGATAAATCAAGCATATAAATGATTATATTAATTTAAAATGAATAAATATTACTGTCTTGATTGTTTAGCTTTTTAGAAGGCACATTAACTTCTTTCTCATTTACAACTCTGTGTTTGCTGCGTAAAAACATGAGTCGATATTTGCATTGATCTGACCATAAACAGCAAGAAAGGCTTATTGGAAATGCAAATTCATTCTCTGCCACGAGGTGGCGCTTTAGGAGCGGCTCAATATAGCGGTTTCTCTCATGAAACTCCCTGTTAGCAGCTGTACACAAAGCAGCACCGTCCGCGCTCATAAACGCTGCTTTATCAGGCATTATAGGTAAGATGAAATAAAAATGCCAACGACACATTTCTGAGGACAGTCGGTTCCCTTCAGATACATTCACATAAAGACATCTGCTCTCATATTTATTCAATTGCATCATTGTCTTTTGAAGTTTAATCCAGCTGTATCGCCATTCTTGTCTTTCCGTCCCCAACTGTAAGACCTTTTGAAATTATAGTTAAGACATTTATTATGCCATTTAATGTATTTAAAACTTTTTATGGCCTTAAGTTTGATACAACTAAATTGAAGAGTTTTTAAGGACCCGTGGGAGCCCTGTATTTAAGGTAGCCCGTCGGGCAGGGCGCTGATACATTTTGGTTTCCTGACTGGAAAACACAATAGCCCCGGGACGTCGGGCTAGCGATTTTGCGAGCCCTGCAATCGCGATATCACCCAGCCCTACACAACGAATTATTGTGATACACCGCAAACAATGATATAGACCGAAAATCCAAAGAAGAGTAAACAAAAAGTAACTATGCCTTTATTCTTTCTGTTTTAAATATATTTTAATATTCATCTGTCTGTATAATGAGTGTGTTGTAGGTCTGTTTTACTGGTTGTTTTCTCCCCTCTTCCCACCCTCTACACTCCCACTTTTCCACAGTTTTACATGCTCATACATCAAGTCGCAAAGAGGACACTGACAATGCGCCGACAGACAAGACAGAGCTGGTTACTTTTAGTATGAAACAGTCTGTGTTCAAATTTTGTCTTTTTTAAAAAAATTTTTTAAGGAAATTCAAACAAATACTGTTTTGTGGCTCTTTAACATGTCGTGATAGATCGCTGTAGCGCCTCAGTTCAAGCAGTACATGAACCGATCATCTCTTCATCTTTACTAGTCATAGCACGAAATAAACATGAATGAACATCAGAAGGTATCTTGTTTCAGCCATGAAAAGATGTCAATACACACCATTTTTCAAGTTCAAGTCCACCGACGTTAATCTACTCTCCTGTCTGGTTTGTTTGTCTGCGTTATAATCAGTAATCAGTATAATAAGTCAGACTGCCTGTTAATCAAACTCCCGGCGAAAGGGTCAATTGATCAGCCAATATTGGGCAAAGTACAGAAATAACTGGGGCTAAAGAATTGCCTGCAGTTAATGCCACGTGGTGCACTTTTCACACGTCTCTTTAAATAGATTTTTAACGATATAAGGTCTTTATTATTTATTCGATTAATCGGATAAAAAAGCTACATTTTCTTTTCTTTTTTTTATTGACAAAAAAACACTTCCACAATCTGCCCAATGTTCTTCAAACAAACGTGCCAACTGAATGCTATGAAAACATACAGTGCTTAACAATTTATTAGACCACCTGTCATAATAAAGAGAAAACGCAAATATTTTAGGAATTTGTCAAAGAATTGTTTAAATCTAAAACTGTTATTGTCATTTATTTAATAACAAACTGAAACAACTAAATAGTATTTATTCACATTATAATAAAAAATGGCCTCCTGCTTTTCATAACAGCATGCATTCTTGCTAGCATTGTTTAGGTACTTTTTGACTGCAACTGGGTATCTGAAAAAATCTTTCATAGATCTTTCATTCTTTCATAGATAACAGAAATAATTATATTATAGCATTAGAAATAGCCTACTGGTACTAAAGAGCTTACACATATTGGAGGACTAACCAATACAGATAGCTAAAAAATTATTTTATTAAACACCAATACTGTTAGTTTAGAGCAGCAGTGGCACAAAGCTTACATAATTTGTTATAAACCTTACATAAATTTGTTTTAATAAATTTAAGAACTGTATATAGGCCTATAGTTTAAATCTCTTCATCAAAAATTAAGATAATAATAAAGATAGAATAAAAAAACAAACTCAGTGTTAACCAACAGGTAAGAGTAATGTTCTGAAGAACACGTTCACTTTTTGATCACAGTCACGTTGACTGTAATTTCTTTATTCTGTAAAAGGTGACTATGAAGCGTCTGATATTTATTTTCAGACAATTACACGCTGTTGTCCCTTTACAGTTCCTACTGTCATAAAATACGTGCACTACATGTTGACTTGTAAACCTTAATTTAACGTTCAACAACATATATTTCAGCACAATGAATGTTTTTGCGCTGAATATTAATCCCTCTCTGACGCACGTTCACGCGCCTGCCGCGCCGGCGCTCATTCAGTAAAGATTTAAACTTACCACAGACTGTCAGGACGGAACTTTATGCAAAAATGGAAATGCTCGCGTGAATTTGTGACATTTACAGATAAGGATATGACCGTAAACTGAAAGTGTTTGCGCTGAGGACGCACACGCATCTGTCAAAGCGCCTGACAGGGCAACCCATTACGCTAATGCATTAGCTTAAAACTTAAAATAAATAATTCTCATGTTTTGTGCAGCTTGGATCACGTACTTCTCCCGCAGCATCTCATTCCGTTTCCTCCACTATTTTTAGATGCATTTTGTACATAGAAATGCGTTATTCAGTGCTGTAATTTGACGGGACCGGCTGAAGTTGGACGTGCACTGTGGGCAGACCCGACTAATCGACAATGAGAATCGTTGTCGATGATTTTCATTATAGATGATAATCAATTTTATCGATTAGTTGTTGCAGCCCTAAAAAAAATAAAAAAAAATAAAAAAAAGTGTATATATTTATGTGTGTATATATATACATTTATGTATGTATGTATATATGTATATATATGTGTGTGTGTGTATATATATAAATATAAACTGAAATTGTGAAACTCGTGTATTAAATAAATTCAATGCACGCAGACTGAAGTAGTGTAAGTCTTTGATTCTTTTAATTGTGATGATTTTGGCTCACATTTAACAAAAACCCACCAATTCACTATATCAACAAATTAGAATATGGTGACATGCCAATCAGCTAATCAACTCAAAACACCTGCAAAGGTTTCCTGAGCCTTTAAAATGGTCTCTCAGTTTGGTTCACTAGGCTACACAATCATGGGGAAGACTGCTGATCGGACAGTTGTCCAGAAGACAATCATTGACACCCTTCACAAGGAGGGTAAGCCACAAACATTCATTGCCAAAGAAGCTGGCTGTTCACAGAGTGCTGTATCCAAGCATGTTAACAGAAAGTTGAGTGGAAGGAAAAAGTGTGGAAGAAAAAGATGCACAACCAACCGAGAGAACCGCAGCCTTATGAGGATTGTCAAGCAAAATCGATTCAAGAATTTGGGTGAACTTCACAAGGAATGGACTGAAGCTGGGATCAAGGCATCAAGAACCACCACACACAGTCGTGTCAAGGAGTTTGGCTAAAGTTGTCGTATTCCTCTTGTTAAGCCACTCCTGAACCACAGACAACGTCAGAGGCTTCTTACCTGGGCTAAGGAGAAGAAGAACTGGACTGTTGCCCAGTGGTCCAAAGTCCTCTTTTCAGATGAGAGCAAGATTGTATTTCATTTGGAAACCAAGGTCCTAGAGTCTGGAGGAAGGGTGGAGAAGCTCATAGCCCAAGTTGCTTGAAGTCCAGTGTTAAGTTTCCACAGTCTGTGATGATTTGGGGTGCAATGTCATCTGCTGGTGTTGGTCCATTGTGTTTTTTGAAAACCAAAGTCACTGCACCCGTTTACCAAGAAATTTTGGAGCACTCCATGCTTCCTTCTGCTGACCAGCTTTTTAAAGATGCTGATTTCATTTTCCAGCAGGATTTGGCACCTGCCCACACTGCCAAAAGCACCAAAAGTTAGTTAAATGACCATGGTGTTGGTGTGCTTGACTGGCCAGCAAACTCACCAGACCTGAACCCCATAGAGAATCTATGGGGTATTGTCAAGAGGAAAATGAGAAACAAGAGACCAAAAAATGCAGATGAGCTGAAGGCCACTGTCAAAGAAACCTGGGCTTCCATACCACTTCAGCAGTGCCACAAACTGATCACCTCCATGCCACGCCGAATTGAGACAGTAATACAAGAAAAAGGAGCACCTACCAAGTATTGAGTACAAATACAGTAAATGAACATACTTTCCAGAAGGCCAACAATTCACTATAAATGTTTTTTTTTTATTGGTCTTATGAAGTATTCTAATTTGTTGAGATAGTGAATTGGTGGGTTTTTGTTAAATGTGAGCCAAAATCATCACAATTAAAAGAATCAAAGACTTACACTACTTCAGTCTGTGTCCATTGAATTTATTTAATACACAAGTTTCACAATTTGAGTTGAATTACTGAAATAAATGAACTTTTCCACGACATTCTAATTTGAGATGCACCTGTATATATATTTTATGTTTTTGCTCAAAATTATAATCATAATGTGTTGTCATTTGAGAAATTTGCTTTTCCATTTCAGGTATTGCACTTTCACCAGTAAGCACAAAGCAATAGAATTTCGACTCATACACATGGTTTATTTGACCTCATCTAATGTACTGATTTATTATAGGCTATTTATTATATAAATTAATATCAAAGACTTGTGCACTCTCTCTATCTACACTATGAAAACTGGTAAAACAAATGACAAATATTATAACAGTGAAATTTCTAACAGTAATTCCAATAACTCCAAATTGCAATATCCTATGTTTCTCTATTAAAACAGCAGTTGAGTAAGTGCATTTATTCAGCAACCACAATCACAAACAATATAGTCGAGATCTCATGACAGAACACAGACACTTTCATTTAGATTGCTAAACTCCAGCTTGTTTGTCCTGTTTTCAGATCATCGTCAGTGCTTCCGCTATGAAGAGCGAGCTCGTGCGCATGGTTGCCAGATTGCAAAAAATAAGCAAAACACTAGGGAGAAAATGTATCCTTGTAACAGAGAAGCTCTGATTCGATGATTTGAATTCTTGATATCTGGCAACTGCACATATGAAAGCTTGCGTAGAGGCATGTACAGCTGTCCACAATAATATTTTGTCTTTTTTTTTTTTGACGAAAATAAAAAGAGATTTTGGAAAAGTTTTTATTTTTTGAATAGCCCACATTTTAGTCTCGTCTTTTATCGTCAACGAAATTCCATGTTGATATAGTCATAGTTATCGTTTATTGACCTTATTGGCGTCTTCGACTCGTTTTCGTCATGGGAAAAAAGCCCGTCAACAAACATTTTTCGTCATAGATTTCGTTAACGAAATTAACACTAGTCAGGTCAAAAGTAATCTAAATGTAATCAAAGTTGTCTGATTACATTACCTACGTTACTAACTACAATTTTTGTCATGTAATTTGGAATCTGTAACAGATTACAATTGGTAAGTAATCTATCCAGCTCTGTTGGGGATCCAGTATTCTGTATCGATGCAAATCTGATTTATTTCCCAACTATTTATGTAAGACACAACCGATTGTATTTAAGTGAATATTCTCCAGGACAGGAATTTTGACATAACTGTGTGTGCATTTGCCTGATAAGCACAAAAAAATCTCAATTCACTACTCTGTCGCTATATGACTGGCTGTTTTATGTGCTCACAGAAAATTGTCTAGCAGAGCAGCATTTGACAATTAAGTTATCTTTTGTGTTTTATAGTGCTTCAATGATTTAAAATGTTCCCTCATTAAAGAAATTATTATATTTTGTCATTTTGTATGCACTTGTTGACAGAGTCAGAGAAACACAGTCGTATGACAGCCCTGCTGGAAAGGCTCCACAGCAAACACAACTCTTCCCGGTCCTGGCAGGAGACCAGCAAAGTGGTGCGGCAGGCTATGGTAAGTCCCTCTGATGAGAAGAGCTTTTTAAAGAACATAGCATTGATCTCTGTATAGTTTTTGTATATGTAGATCTTTTTTTCTTCTTCTTCTTCTTATTTATTTATTTATTTTTATTTGTATTTATTTACTGGCTGTTCAGGAAAAGCGTGGGGTCAATAATACAGCTGGACACCAACTGCTGCTCAACTGTTTAGAGACACTGCAAAGGGCACTAAAAGGTGAATTTAATCAGTACATTTGGCTCTAAGATATAGTGCTGTGATTAGCATTTTAATATTTTTTCATCCTTCTGAATTCTGTCTTGATGTTTATGTATTTATTTTGACAGTTTAAAATGTGTTTGTTACTATTGTAACGTCCATTCCTTGATGGAAGGAACAAGGCATTGTGTCGGTGAAGTGATGCTAGGGGTATAGCATCAAATACCTCTGACACTTCAGAAAACGCCAATGAGAATTGGCGAGTGAAATTTGCATGCCACTCCCCCGGACACACAGGTATAAGAGGAGACTGCTTGCTCCACTGATTCAGGTTTGTGCTGAGGAGCCAAGACAATGTCCTGGCCCTTTTAGTGGGTAGTTCTGTGTTGAGGAAGGATGGATGCAATGTCTCGTTCCCTCCATCAGTGAACGGATGTTGAAATATTAACCAAGACATTCCCTATCTATCAATCACTTGATGATGTGTCCATGTAGTGATACTAGGGGTTCCTATACTAAATGATACAACCAGCTAAACTGTGTTTATAAGGTTCTATGGTGCAGATGCAGGCAGGCTGCTGCATGCCTAATAACAGGTGCACTCAGACAACATTGTACCCTTCCTAAAGGCCCAAGTAAGTTGACGTAGACCACGTATCATGAGGGGACGGTAAGGATCATATTTACAATGGGAATGTTTTTTTTTTTTTTTGTTCTTTTTTAATAAAGATAAAAAACTTGGGCAGACCTAGGGCCCGTATGTGCAGGGCCACTGCTGGCCAAATGGGTGCCCTAGGCAGAATTGTATTGTTGTGCCCCCTCCCTCAAATATTATGGAAAAAACAAACAAACAAACAAACAAAAACCTTCTATTGGGGTCAGAATAGAACTTTAATAAAACATAAAAGTAAATAAATAAATAAATTGTAATTAAATTGTATTATTTACAAATTACAATTGTAGCTCTAGACAGTTACCTATGGCTATGATTTTATTAATACAGTTGTCTGATTGATTTTAATGTCACAAAGAATTCAGAAATCACACAAAAGAGAATTAAGCAGTTTTACTACGATAAAACCATGGTTAGTTTTTTTAAGGGTTGTGATGTCCACGTTTTTTGTTGGAGGAATTATAGAGGCTGTAGCATTTTTATCGCAAAAAAGGTGGCCAAAAATTAAAGATTTAGTGGATATTTGAATTAGCCTAAATGTTTGGTCAATATTAAACAAGGATTTGATTGTCCTGTAAGTGTAACAGTAGCAATTACCAGGCCTTTGGCTCCCTTTGCAGGCATTTGTAATATGTAATGTACATAAATTGTTTTTGTATTACATTTTGTATTTTAACAGTGTTATTCAATGAAACCATATAATTATTAATTAACCAATCTTTATTGCCTCATTGTTTTTATATAATGCATTTTAAGTAATTTTAAAGGATGTTGTTGGCTTAGGTCTGATTTTATAACCATAAAAATGTTATCTTAATACTTCTTTGTAAACTATTATTTGAAGTAACAAAACCATGGTTAATTTGTGGTTACTTACCATGGCTACAAGAACCATGATTTTTGGTTCTATTCATAGTAAAACCATGGCTAATTTTTGTAAGGGAGCATGGAATCTAAGAGAATATTAGATGCGTTGTTGGTGGTTAAATTATTACCAACATTAAAACATGTTATTAATGTCAACAGTCAAAAAAGTTTCACAGGATTATGAATGTACCTGAAAGCGATGCACAGGCTTCATCTTTTTTTCTTTTTCTTTTCTTGGTGCCGGATTGCTGATGTTTTTTCATGGGCATAGTTGTCCATCAATTATGATCATTTGCATTCAGCTGCAAATATTAGGTGCGAGCGGGCGCAGATGTGGAAATGGCGCGTCACATGTGCTTAACCTACTGCCTTAAAATGCTTTTTTTATAATTATAATGATAAATTTTTAATTTAAAATTAATTTAATTTAAAATTTGTAATTTAAAAATTATAAACTTATAATTATATACATATATGTTCATGTTTATATTTTTATTTACGTATATGTTAATTTTAATATTAATATAGAACGGAAGTTTTCTTTTGTTTGTTTTTTTGAGCAACTGGGATGGTGCCCCCCCTGGGAGTTGGTGCCCTACACAAACTGCGTACTCTGCGTATAGGGAGCGCCAGTACTGCGTATGTGGATTACTCAGTTATGTGGATTTTACTGTAGATGATTTGACATGATCCAGGATTGTTAGGTTCTTTGAAGCTCATTCTGGAGTCAGCGACAGGTCATAGCAATAGGTCCGTAAGCTCAAACCTGTTTGGGAGCAGGCTTATTTCACATAAACAGGATTAGATTGCATCTTTTTAAGCAGAGATGATACTTAAAGTTCGAAGGTGCAAAGGTAGCTATTTTATCCATTGGCGTTCCTATTATTATTATTATTCTTCCATTTCATCTTCTGCTCTTGAGTCTATGGCAGCCCATAGAACCACTTACGGGAAAGTGGAGTTTCATTATTAAAGGGATAGTTCACCCAAATATTCTGTCATTAATTACACACCCTCACGTTGTTCCAAACCCCAAGACCTTCGTTCATCTTCTGAACACAAATTAAGGTATTTTTGATGAGATCCAAGAGCTCTCTGACCCTCCCATAGACAGCAAGGGTACTACCATGATCAAGGCACAGAAACGCAGTAAGGACATTGGTAAAACAGTCCATGTGACATCAGTGGTTCAACCATAATTTTTATGAAGCTACGAGAATACTTTTTGTGCGCAAAGAAAACAAAAATAACTTTTTTCAACAATTTGTCTCCTCCGCATCACCCTGGAGCGCTATTTTGGAGAGCATCACGACACGTGCATGCTTTGATCTTAACATAAACAACGTAAGCGCGTGGTACTGCTTACACAGAACATGCATACGCGCGCTTTGATCGGAACATAAACATATATTGTTTACGTCCAAATCAAAGCGCACCTACTTTTTCGAACTTGTCCTAGATGATTTGTCTGATTTTCATCAAACTTGGCTCATATCATCTTTTGACCATGCTTGCAAGAAGTTATGGAATTCAAGTTGATTAGTCAAACGACTCTCAAATAATGCGTAAACGAATTCGACAAAAAACATGCAAAAATGGATGCGAGGCTATATCTCTGCAACGGTTTGGTGTATTGAGACCAAATTTGGTGTGTGTTATATCAACCATGACCTGAGGCTACCTGCACAGTTTTGGAGTAATCATTGATCCGCTTTCCACCAAATTTGACTCGGGTCATTTTCAGACCAAAAGTTATCTCTCTCACAAAAGTTATGGATTTTGTGTCGATATACGAAATGGTTATTGTTTAACGCATCAACGAATTTGCTGGAATGATGGCAAACTTTGTGTGTGCCATTGTCACCTCACACTGACCACGCCACATCAATTTGGTAACAGCGCCACCTGTTGTTTAAAAGTAATAAACCATTCATTAACCATTATTAATGAAATTCCCAAAAATGCTAATAGCTTTTGATTGCATTAGCCTATTGTAATTAATCTCAAAATATTCCTAGGGTCATGCAGAGAACATAGCTACCATTTTTGCCTTAGTCAGCCGAACTTCCTGTCCGCCATTTTGATTTATGTTGAAAACTTACTTTTTCGAACTCCTCCACGACCGTTGGTCCAATTTTCATCAGATCATCTTCAGACTGTGCTGACAAAAAGTTATGGATTTTGTGTTGATAGAAGTTATGGATTTTGTACAGCGCCACAACAAATATGAGGTATGATGCAGATTATATCTGAGGCTGTATCTCTGCAAAGCTTTGACATATTGACACCAAACTGTCTGTGCCATCAATTTGAGTACAGCACCACCTATTTGTCAAAAGTGATAACCAATTAAATAATATTACGACTTTTTATTTATTATTTTTCAGCAATTTTGACTAAAATCATCCTAAATTGGCTTTAATCACTCATTGTTGCAGTTGGTCTGACACTCCATGCCATGCTTAGCTCTTCATTTTGCCTCTGTTGTGCCCTTAATTGCTGCTTGCAGCTTTATTTTTTTTTTTTTTTTAAACAAGATTTCCCTATTGAACCAGGAACAATAATAATTTAAAAAAATATATAATTTATTAATAATAGAATTAAAACTAATAATTTAAGACAATTTCAAAAATAATATAATGTTGTGTAGTCTATAATAAATAGATACAACCAGTTTTATTAATTGAAAGATTTATTCATGAGGGTAGAATTAGCTTATTTTATTGGAGTCTTACACACAATGTACAGTAAGTCTGAGCCGTGCATTAATCTGAATGGTGATGGCTATTATGTGAGTGGCTTGACACAGTGCAGGAGATGCTATGCTTAGAGAAATGTTCTTGACTCTTAAGAAACTTTATTTAATGCTGTCACATAACAAATCTGCTTCACAGGTAAAATTAAATGAATGAATTGCTAATTACTAGGGCTGTCCTCGACTAAGGATTTTTCTGGTCGACTAGTAGTCGTTCGTTTTAAGCATTAGTCGACTAATCGCACGTTTATCAATAAACCATTTAAATCGTTATAATGAGCCTTTAATTGCCTATATAGCCTTATAAGTGCTCAAGCACATGCATAAAGCTTGCCACAGCGCACCGGTAGAAGTATGAATGTGTCAGTGAAAAACAGTAAGGAGACTGCATTAACATTTTAATAATTTGATAAGCTAGTGCTTTCTTTGTTTTCGGATTAAGAGATGAAGTCAGCGACACTGACTCGTCATTTCCGCAGTAGTGATGCGCCTGTATGAACGTTTCATACGGATTAAATAATCTGAGAATATTTGTTTTCCATTTGAATTGGTTTATTTGAAAGTAGACATTTCACTCTCTATAAATATATTTTTAATGTCTGCAAGGCAGACTGCAGATATACACAGAGTTTCACGCAAGTTCACAGACCGAGACGGCAGAAAGCGCATCCTGTTTGCTTTCATTATTTTACAAAAGCACGTTTTGTTGTTATTGTGAGTACACACAAATAAACATAGTGTCTTTACAGATTCGAAAGATGTATTACTCTTATCTGTATGACCAAATAGGAGTAAGTGAGCGCAACGGCGCCTCCATCTGTCCTGCAGTGAGTGCGCTACTCTTCACACTCCACACAGACACTGAAGAGCGCACATTTCTCTAGGTTAACATTAGATTGAGAGGCCATGTTGCAGCTACTTGCATATTTCAGATGATAAGCCATATTTGAGGTCGATGAATGATATCTGTCCGTCACAAACTGCGTGACTTCGCCTGTGGATTTTTTTAAATTTTTTTTTTTTTTTTTCTGCGACTAAAAAAAATTTTGGTTGACCAAGCATCTTCTGGTCGACTAACGATTATTCGACTATTAGGAGGCAGCCCTACTAATTACAACATTGAAATACAAATGTAAAACCTGTACAAATAGTAGAAATTAGAGATGCACCGATCGACCGGCCAGGGACCGGATTTAGCCGATTTTCCGCATGCCCGGACCGGTGACCAGCCGGTCAGTCTGCCGATTCCGAACCGGTCTGTTTTGACGTCATGCCAGATGAGGCTTGCGCAGCCTGAGTGAGTGTGTGAGAGAGACTCATGCAGAAATCAAAACAAATGAATGTTATAGATGCATACTGCGGTAGTGAATAAAAGAAAAATATAATATATGATTTAGGTATGCAACATTGCATGACCAAAATGTTTCAACACGATTGCAATGTGATTTTATACAACAGTTGTTCAATAAACAAGAAGTTAAAATTAAGTGACTTACATTTTAGACACAGTATTGACTGTTTTTGCTCAGTTTCGTTGATGAAAATAGTTTCAATCAAAGCCACAGCAGAACTGTTTTGTGTCTCCGAGCAACACAGCGGTGTTTCGTTACTGAATGAATCCACGTTTTTGAACGAATCAAGTAAGTCAATGATTCAGTAACCTGTTCATAAAGATGTCACTTGCCTCGTTGCTGAATGAATCTGTTGAATGAAGGATTAAATGACTCACTCATTCAAACAGTCATTTGCCGCCAGCTACTGGTTTGGTTTCATATTTAAAACTATCAATACATTTTTCCCAACATTTCTTATTTTTATGTTTAAATTTTTTTTAAAGCATAAATCTTATAAAATTCTTTATGCATTCGAAATTTTGCAGAGTAAATGCATTTATGGCACCTCAGCTTTATCAAACTGTCTGTGTAAATACATCTAATGCTACTTCAGATGCAGCTTCTATGTTTCCTGTAGTGGAAAGATGGAGTTTGTTTATACTGATTTTATTTGAATGGAAACAGCTCTACAGTTTCTTATTATTCTAACTGAATTAATTGAAACAATGTAAGAATTTGATGTGGAAGATGACACATTTAATAAGGTTAGTGAAAAATGTCAATTTAAGAAACATGGTGGGAAATGACATCTGTTTTGTTATATACAGCAACTCATTTTCAGTTTATTTTTATTTCTACCTCTTTTCTAGTCACAGACCACTTTATTTTGAGAGTTGTTTAAGTGAGAGAACATCTCTAACTTTGTCCAGATTGGGGGAATTGTAATGTTTAATATTTTTTTTATTATGCCGGATCTGCGGCATGCAGCGTTTGGCTGCGGAAAAAAATAATCCTACATTTTAAAAAAAAACATGAGTCCATGAGAGGAGCACAGCTTTCATTCTCAACCAAACAAACATTACTAGCCAATCAGAATTTTTTTGCTTATAAACGCGCATAATAGTATCCAATTGCAGAGTCGCAGCCCTGATGAATGGAGAAGCGCGACAAAAAGCTGCGAGGCACAATAGTCAAAGATGTCCTTCTAGCGCATATTTACATAGAAAAACTAATTAAAAAGCAGCGGAGCTTTGTAAACAGCTCAGAGTAATCATGCCATCTCAATAAGAACGATATGATTGGCAGAACAACTTTACCAGGATTTTTGAAAAGGTCCTGTTCACACATGATCTCTTAATGGTAACATGCCGGTAATTTACCAGTAAAGACTGCATGTGTGAATATGCTGTGAAGTTGAATTGCTTAACATTCATCTGGGAAAACAGCGTGCAATTATCTTACTAGATTTGTAACGTAAATCATTTATAAACCTTTGCCAATACAGTAGGGATGGGAAGATTCCCCGATTCGCTCAGTGCATCTGCAAAAAAAAGTTAATGATGCGATGTGCATGGGCTACAAGTTGGCATTTCTATTGCGATGCATTGTTTCTAACATATTTGCATCGGTAAAAACCGATTTATTTATATTTAATTACTAGTGGATGCGCTATACGTTTATTGTTTAAAAAGTGACCAATAATCTGTGACCAATATTTTATATGTAGATTGATTTCTCCTCTTGAAACTGTTTCTCAAGCGCGTTCTCTCATCACCGCTGCGCGTGAATATGACGTATCACAACAACACTACGGAGACCTGAGGAAAAGCAGGGATTAAAGTCCAAAACCTGACTTGAAATAACCTAACAAATCAATCGGGACTAAAGCGGTTATAAACAACAATGTAAGTTCACACAATCTCACTAATTTCTGCACGCTTATTCTTAAGCAGCCTTTAACGTCGATCATGGATCAAATCGATCCACCATGGCAAACAACGAATATATATGTGCTGTTTAATGCATTTGAGACGTTTTGTTTTCCTCAGTGCGTAACCGACATGTCACAAGTATATTTTTCATCTGTAAATGTTTGAAAGTCATGCAAATATATCCATTTTTCTGTCAGGAGTGGGCTTATGCGAGTGGACGAGCGCTGCTGAGCGCATGCTCGCTAAACAGACGGAGCGCAATAATTCTGAGTCAAATATGCATTTTATGATAGCAGTAACTGTAAAGGGACTATTGTAATGGGTAAATAAAATGTAAGCTAATGCAGTCCTAATTACTAAGCTCAGATGAGTTAATGTGTGTTTCTTATAGCAGTTAAAATGTAGTTTTAATTTAGTGATTTTAACTTTTAGTTTAGTGATTGTTAATGCTTTAAAGAGCATTGTTAGATTGTAATGTTCTATTTCTATCTGTTCTAACTATAAAATGTACAGCTGTTATAAAACCAGAGAGAAAGGCTAGTATGTGAGAGTCAGTGGTAATATCATTGCATTCCTATTGGTCAGTGAGCTCAGCTTAGCCTGACAGTTTGCCTGCCCTGGACCAGGGGTGCGTTTCCCAAAAGCAACCATGGTTGCAAGTTCCGTCGTTACCAGTAGAGTTCAATGGAACTTACAACCATAGTTAGCTAACGATGCTTTTGGGAAATGCACCCCAGGTTAGCTTTCCAGCATAAGTTGTCACAGTGACTGAGGTTGATCTTTGTTAAATTTGTTTTATGGAACCTAATCATTTGACAGTGAGTCAAACTAACTGAAATAAGCCTGGCCTATTTGGTAAACTTGTTTTATGAAACAGGCCTCGAGGCATTATAAGTCAGAAGACACAAGTTAATTTATGATTTGCTGTCTGTCTGAACCAAAGAAATAAAAGCGATCATATTTTTTCAGTTGCATCGTATTGCATCGAATCGCATTGTGTTGAATCGAATCGAATCGCACTGCATCGTAATAGTGGTGAATCGTATCGCATCGCATCGCTAGCTGCTTCATATGTATCTTCAATGTATCGTATCGTTGGCTATGCATCGAGATGCGTATTGCAACGGCCTCAGTTATGGAGATGCACATCCCTACATACACCAACCTGTGTCTAAATATGCCATGTATTGTACATCGCGATTTCAAAATAAAAGTTTCTGCATGTGGCCAAATATTAAAATTTAATGGATTTAAACATCGTTGAATCACGCTGTAAAGTGAAACATCACCAGGCCGTAATGTACTTAAGTTGGTTATGTTCATATTATGTATAGGCATATTACATTATGTATTTTAACAGTGTTGTTCAATAAAACCATGTAATTACTTGGTTTTGATATTTTATTTGAGTCAATTATTATTGCCTCATCATTAGTTTATATGTAAATAGTCAGAATCAGAATCAGAATGAGCTTTATTGGCCAGGTATGATTACACATATGAGGAATTTGTTTTAGTGACAGAAGCTCTACAGTGCAACAGAAAGACAGCAACAGGACAGGGCACAGATAATAAAAGAATAATATACAAATATACAAATAGGCAATGTACAAATAGCAAAAACACAATATATAATATAGACAATTATGGTGTACAGGTCTGATATGTGCAAATTTGAAATGAAAAAATAAGTATGTGTGGTGAATAAATAATTTATAATAGTGTTGTGTGTTCCACGTTTAATGTCAAGTGTTCATGAGATGGATTACCTGAGGGAAGAAACTCTTCTTGTGTCTGGCCGTTCTGGTGCTCAGAGCTCTGTAGCGTCGACCAGATGGCAACAGTTCAAAGAGGGAGTGTGCTGGATGTGAGGGGCCCAGAGTGATTTTGCCAGCCATTTTGCTCACTCTGGATAAGTACAGTTCTTGGAGAGTGGGGAGGGTTGCACCAATGATTCGCTCAGCAGTCCGGACTACCCTCCGTAGTCTTCTGAGGTCAGATTGGTAGGTGAGCTGAACCAGACAGTTATTGAAGTGCAGAGGACGGATTCAATGATGGCGGAGTAGAACTGTTTCAGCAGCTCCTGTGGCAGGTTGAACTTCCTCAGCTGGCGAAGGAAGTACAACCTCTGCTGGGCCTTTTTGACAATGGACTCAATGTGATTGTCCCACTTCAGGTCCTGAGAGATGATGGTGCCCAGGAACCTGAATGTCTCCACTGCAGTCACAGTGCTGTTCATGATGGTGAGTGGGGGGAGAGCAGGGGGGTTTCTCCTGAAGTCCACGATCATCTCCACAGTTTTGAGCGTGTTGAGCTCCAGGTTGTTAAGACTGCACCAGACAGCCAGCTCTTTAACCTCCTGTCTGTAAGCAGACTCGTCACCGTCCTGGATGAGGCCGATCAGTGTGGTGTCGTCTGCAAACTTCAGGAGCTTGACAAAGGAGTCTTTAGATGTGCAGTCGTTGGTTTAGAGGGAGAAGAGCAATGGGGAGAGAACAGCCCTGAGGAGCTCCAGTGCTGATGGTGCGGGTGCTGGATGAGAATTTTCCCAGCCTCACTAGCTGCTGCCTGTCTGTCAGGAAGCTGGTGATCCATTGACAGATGGAGGTGGGGATGGAGAGCTGAGTTAGTTTATTCTGAAGGGTGTCCGGGATGATGGTGTTAAAAGCGGAGCTGAAGTCTACGAACAGGATCCTCACATAAGTCCCTGGTCTGTCCAGATGCTGCAGGATGAAGTGCAGTCCCATGTTGACTGCATCATCCACAGACCTGTTTGCTCTGTAGGCAAACTGCAGGTGGTCCAGTAAGGATCCAGTGGAGGACTTCAGATAAGCCAAAACCAGTCTTTCAAATGATTTCATGACCACAGACGTTAGAGCCACAGGTCTGTAGTCATTAAGTCCAGTAATTTTGGGTTTCTTTGGGACGGGGATGATGGTGGAGCATTTGAAGCATGAGGGGACTTCGCACAGCTCCAGTGATCTGTTGAAGATCTGTGTGAAAATGGGGGCCAGCTGGTCAGCACAGATTTTTCGGCAGGCTGGTGACACACCGTCTGGGCCTGGTGCTTTCCTTCTTTTGTTCTTCCTGAAGACCTGGCGCACCTCGTCTTCACTGATCTGAATTACAGGTGTGGGGGAGAAGGGGGTTGCTGGAGGTGTGAATGGTTGTGTGGAGGGGTGTTCAGGGTGGGTGTGGGGTGTTTTTTCAAACCTGCAGTAGAACTCATTCAGATCGTCTGCCAAATAGTCATACTAAAGCCATGGTTTTCACTTAGGTCTGTTTGTGTTACTAAAAAATATCAGACTACTCAGTTGTCAAAATAATCAGCAAATTACTTGATTACCAAAATAATCATTAGTTACAGCCATAGATTAGTTAAAATATTTCTAAATACATCTGCATTGTTTGGTAAGACTTTATTTTAATGTGTCCATAATACAGAGTAGTTACCTAGTTAAGTACTTAGTAGTAGCTGTTGTACTTACATGAAACAAAATGTACTTGCCATGTAACTAAGTTATGGAGCAGCCTGTACTTATAGTTTGTAATTATGTAGATGTAATAGGCACCTACTGTTACACATTTGTAACAGACCGAGTCTGTTACATAGCTACTTACGTAACCAAAAGATTGTTACATATGTGTTGCAGACATTATACAACGTTATTATAAATTGTACACAGACATAAGCTACTTAAAATAAAGTGTATCAAGATTGTACTAAAGTGTACTTCATGTGTATCTATACTGTACACCTTATCCAGCTGCACCTTAGTTTGATTTAACCCACCAGTACACAGCTTAAATACATGTAATATATTTCTAATTATGTTACAATTACATAATATTACACAGGCTTAAGCTTCTTAAAGTGTATCAAGATTGTACTTAAGTGTACAAGTAGCTGTGTAACCGACTCGGTCTGTTACATATCTGTAACAGTAACTGCCTATTACATCTACATAAGTACAAACTGTAAGTACAGGCTGTTCCATAGCTTAGTTACACGGTAAGTACATTTTGTTTCATGTAAGTACAATGGCTACTACTAAGTACTTAATTAGGTAATTACGCTGTATTATGACACTTTAAAATAAAGTGTTACCCATTGTTTTACTTTTATATTTTGCCATTGAAAATGTCTTAAAAATAGTATTAAAATATTGTCTCTTTCTAGTGAACCATATATCTATATTTTGTCTCATCTCGTGAGCTAAGTGTGTTGTCACACCCCTAGTGTCGATATGCGGTGATATAGCTCATAATTTTCCAAATGTATGATATAGCTTTCATTCTTCAGGTCAACCATATATTCATAAAAAAAAAAAAATCAATTTGAATAAGAAAAGCAATAACTTTGCCATAGTATCCTTTCAAATGTTAAAATTTCTACAGTCATTGCATGCTTTGCATGTCCCCCCCCCCCCCCCCCCCCCCCCCCCCCCCCCCATGCCCATGCCCCAGAAAAAAGTTCAGGCTCAGGATTTTTTTTTTTGCTTTAACCCCTGATTATGTAAATAAATTATTTATTATGCTTTGCATTAAAAAAGTATAGATTTTTGTTTGTATATGCTGTCAATTATAGTTTTTAGAAAGAAAATCGGAATCTGCAGAAATCAGTATCGGCAGGTCACACTTACAAAAAAATCGGAAACTGTAATCGGCCAAGAAAATTGTAATCGGTGCATCTCTACTAGAAATCTTGAAATAACTAGGAATCATGTAATAGTACGCATTTATCTATTATAAGTGTTATGTTAGCTGTTTCCTTATAAAGGTCTAGAAATTTGTAAAGTAATTAATTTTCTGATGTCATTAATTATATGATGTCATTACATTGCTGTCTTGAAGCCAGCCAATCACTGCGTTGCTGATCATGATTTTCGAATATCGGTATATCTGCCCTCTCCAGTGCACACAAAAATGCACAGTAATCAGAGACAACTTAATGGCAACCAAGAGACTTTTGCCAGGCCAGATAAACTTTACAACCTAATGGCATGTAGAGATCTCTCCCTACCCTTTCCATAGGAAAGGCACATAAGAATGGACTCTTCTCTAATTAATTCATTGAAAAACCTTTCTTTGAATGAACACACACATCCTCAGGTCAATGTGTATATTGTTACTGTTCTTGTATATTGTATTTCTTTTGTACTGTATCCTGTTTTATGCATGCTTATGATAGATCACTAGGTAATATTACCTCACTTATATCATGTTTGATCTCTATCAATTCGTCTTCGGATGATCTAATTGAGAGTGTATATTATATTTTGCTACCTATGCAACATGTAAGTGTTCTAAGAATCTTTAATAGTTTGTATATCAACTTCCAATCCAACCCCATGCAAATTACCATGCTCAGAGACAAAGAGCCGTAAAACCTTCCCTCGAAAGAGATTGGAGTCCATTCGCTCTTTGACTCCCCAGAGGTGTGACCTCTATACCAGATAAAGCTCTCACACACAGGTCTGTCCCTCTCTTCTGTAAAAAGCTCTTCTGCTATCTTCTGATTGCTCATTGAGGGACTCACGGAGAGCCTGAACCAGTGCGGGCGCGCCCGGTGGGCCCCAACATAGAGCCGTGGGTGATCTCCCCAGCCTGGGAGATGACTCTTGACCACAAAGACCCAGTCGGCGGTTCTGTTAGACCCTAAAAGGATGAGAAGGATGTGAGCTAGAACTCTTCTGGACCATTAAGTTTTTGTTCCAGGCCTCGTGGCCTTGTCTTTTCATTCAAACAAAGATTCTTGGATCTTAGTTGATGTCTCTTAACTCTTCTTCACTTTTCACCTGGGAAGAAACTCCCAATCACCATCGAGTCAGAACATCTTTGGAATTCATCACTCTTCAAACCAGGAAGAACGTGATTGCAAGTCCAAAACCGTGAAACCATCAAGACTTTCATCCGAGACTGCATTCTGGACACTCGTCAGCGACCAAGGCAGTGCAAGTATAGTACATTTAACTAAACGAAACAGAGGTTTAGTATAAGTTATAGACCCTGTTATAAACGGCGCTGATGGTTTTACTCAGGTGGTTAACTGACTCTTTCCATAACTGCATTCTCTGTTTTCTCTAATGGCTTCATTCATCCACTTTAGCTCCACTTTGTATGTATGCGTGAGTGTGTTATTCGTTTGTTTGTTTAGATTAGTTATGTGTGTTAGCGTTTAGTTAATAAAACTCTTGTGCACAAATTACATGAGTTGCTGATTCTGCCTTGCAAATAATTGTCCCTTTACGATTTTGACCCTTGCTACATGCTCTAATGCATTAATAGGAAGGTATTTTCTGTGGCCACGGAAATATCCTTTCTTAGAGTTGATATGAATTTACACTGAATGTTCGCTGGACGAACAGATCAGCTGATGGCAATTTAACTCTGCTACAGTTATTACTGTCAGCCGATATAAATAATTGTAATTAATCATAATTAATTGTAATTATTTATATACAATTCCCTTTTGGAGCTAATTTGCTACATTATATTGGTGGAGAATGCAGGCAATCGTTTAAACATTATTTGCAAGCGGACTTAGTATCAAACTTGTGTGTTTGTCTCATAAATTTTATTAACGTCCTACAAATGCAGTTTCTGATAAAATCAGATAGATTATAGCTTGAATGCACCTTACTACGAGCAGTAGAAGTTTATCAATGCTATAATACATGTTTAAATCATACGATAAGGAACTAACCTGATATTAGTGAAGAAGTCCTAATTTCTGTTGTTAGTAGAGCATAAGACTTCTCTGACGAAAAATCCCAGATTAGCAGCTCGTATAGATGGTACCAGAATAAATTAATATGATTTTGGGCGAAAAAATCCCCATTTCAGCTTTAAATGTATAAGTCTTCTCTGACGAAGAAAGCTCAGATTAGAAACCCACATAAATGAATAAATTAATCTGATTTTGGGCGAACATATCCCCATTTCAGCTTTAAATGTGTAAATCTTTTCTGATGAACAAATCTCAGATTAGCGGCACAAATTAATCTGCGTGGCGAAGAAACCCCACTTGCAGTGATATTAAAACTGGGCAATGAAAAAATCTTGCTACAGGATATTTAGTTAAATGGTGATTTGAGCGATGTTCCTCATCTCCCCGAGTTAAGGCCTTCTTGTAACCTTCACGTATCATTGAAGTCATTGAAGTGATGCAATTGAATAGCGAATTAATGGTGTAATTCTAGCCTAGCTAACTAGTAATTTGCCATGGTCTGTGAAGTGAATGTGCTGTTTTGATTTGTGAATGAAGTTGTATGTGACACATCATAACTGACTGTTATGCACCGCGTGAGTTCCCATGCATGTTTACAGCAGCGCAGGTTCTGCTCCACTTGCCCATGTTGTAAGCTCGCATCGGTCTCTTAGCAACGTCTGAACCCTGATAACAGCACACACGTCACAGACCCTTGTGTAAACAAACAACTGAGTGTAGCCTAAGCTAACTCTCTTAGCTGCCGCACAGGGATTTAAGCTAAGCCCTTTGCCTCAACTATTAACTGTTAGCATCCGACTAACACTTAAGATACTTGTGAGTGTAAAGTGTAGCCAGTCCCCTCTCTCTCTCTCTCTCTCTCTCTCTCTCTCTCTCTCTCTCCCTCCCCCTCACTCTTGGTTTCACTTCCTGTTTGTGCTATCACCTTCTGTTTAGATTCAGGTTGGCCCCTCCTCACATACGTTGGTTCTATTTGTGTTATTTTTATTTTTGACTTTATTCTACCTTTCTTTGATTTCATTTCATTCATTTACTTTTTAGCTTGAATGTACAGATTCAGCTAAATTGATTTCAATTAAATCTGAGATTTAATTAGATCAATTTGTTTTTTTTTTTGTTTTTTTTATTCCTTTTAGTTTCCTAAAGCTATTAGGACATTTTCATTTTGCCTTTACCTTATTTTAGTTATTTGACCATCACCATCTTCCCTCGCGGTATAGGATTAGAGCAGTTCTCGCAACTGTTGTCCCCTTAAGGAGCTGTACAGGTTATTAGTAGCCTAATTCCTGTCTCTTCTATTATCCTCCTTACTCCTGGCCCCTGAGCAGACTAGAAACACATCCTATCATGTATGTTTATTTACCTTGAGGTGTTTGATGTTAGCTTAGTTAATAGACCCCCTAGGTTTTATGACCCTGCTGCAGCATTCCTTTTAGTAAGTGACAACTGCTCAGTCATATCTCCTAGCTTAAACTAAATAAGAAAAGCCCTTCCTTCTCCCTCTGTCTCTTCCTGATTTTATTTCAGTTTTGTTTATTTGATACCTTCATAGTGACCAAACCTGTAAACCATCAGTGCTTTGAGTAATAGTTTGACCACACGTATAGCCCGGTCACGTATAGCCTGGTCTCTGCAATGGCAGAGAAAGGAACAGCGAGACTGTGACACAAGTGGACACCTGGCACCCAGCCTGAACCACCAGGAGCTGACTAGCATCATCTTCTCCTTGGCCCACACCCTCAAGGGCCTCAGACAGGAGGTAAATGAACTGAACCTGCAAGTCACAGAGTTCTACAGGGAACTGACACCCGCTCAGTGAGAGAAGGCACAGAACGGATGCAAAGAACCTTACAGAATGGCACAACAGAAGGAAATCACCAGTCTTCAGAAGGCTCTAACAGCTGCTGGACACCAAGCGCAGCTGGAAAAAGCCATCAGACAGGACTTGGAAAGAGAACTGTTTCACACAAAGTCACTGTTAAAAATAGCGTATGTGGAACTTAATGAGAGCAACACCAGAGCTAAGGCCTTAGAAGGCCATCTGCATGCAGCCAGAGCTGAAGTCCACACTCTGACTCAGCAATTCTGCAACAATAAAGAGGAGCTTGACACGGTTCAGAGAGAACTGAAACAGTCTTACTGTGCATGGACTCAAGTAAAAGGCACCCTGCTGCACGTCACATAGCAAGCCCCTTACTCCCGTACACAGATACGAAGGGGGGAGCCAAAGCCTTCTGTTTACAAGTCCAATGACACTTCACAAGTCAGCTTCCTAAAAACCTCTGCAGCTGCAGAAGGAAAGGGAGTTATTCAGGCAAGCCTTGAAACAGGACATGGAGTGACACTCAAAGACCTCAACCGAATGGCCAGAAACATCCTTGCATTCACACCAGAACTTGCAGGAGAGAATGATGTTTACGCTTACTTAAGAGAGATTGACTTTCACCTGCAGTCTTGGACCAGTGTGAAACACCAAGATAGACTATCTGCTCTGGATCACCGCTAGCCCTGAAGTGCGACGCTTCCTGGCTCGACAGCCAGAACACATCCAGTCGGACTACCAGCAGCTTAAACAAGCTATCATAAAAGAATTCTCAGACCCAGAATTTGAACACGGACTGATCGCTGCCCTAGCCATCGAACAGGGCCGTCATGAAACTCCCCGTGATTACTACCACAGACTTCGACGAGCTTACTTCGGAGCTTGCAGTGAACCTGGCATGGAGGAGGACACCAGCTTTAAGAGCCTTTTCCTCTGAAACCTCCACCCCATTGTAAGTCACCATCTCGGCATTATGGCCTGCCACACAATGCCTATTCAACTACTGCGTGACCTGACACAGAAGGCCTTTAACAAGCACAAGGCCTCTACCAAAGGTGTTTGTAAGACCCCACTGTTTCTGAACTGCACAACCCAGAATCCAAAGCAGGCGCCAGAAGGCACCCAGCATTGCCACAATGCAAGGCCCTTCTACAGAAAGCCACTAGCCAGTGGAGGACAGAGCCGTCACCGTGGCAACAGACCTAGGCCCCAGACCAACCACTGGCAGAGACCATGGAAAAGGCCATCCTCATCCTGCAAACATCACGGCATGTCCAACGACAGTCCACCACAACATCCTCCTTCACACCCTTCACACAGGTGCCGAACTGATGCTGCACAAGGACAGCTGTACACGCCTACTTCTGAGTTACAGGAGCTGCTGACACTAGCAAAAGAGCTCCTTGAACAAAACTCAACTGAGGAGTACTGGGAAAGACAAACATCTGACTCCTTGCCTGACGCAACACAGCAACGAGACAACTCCAAACACCAATCGGGTAAAGTCAAACGAAGCCAATGTGAACTCAGTGTCACAAATGAACTGAAATATGCTTGCAGACCACAAGGTGAACAGACAGGGAAAACACAACACAACACAAAATTTCCCCTGACAAGCAGGCCCAGGCCCCCTTAGCCAAGAGTCCAAACCTGCGGGGGGGCGAGAGCCCACGGTTCACACTTCAGCCAGCCAGCAATTATAGGGGGGTGGGGCAGGGACCCTTCCAGAGGATCACTGCAGATGCACACACCGTGTGGCCCAACAGATGCAGAGGGCCACAACACTTGCCCACCTGCAAAACATGGACCTTTATGCTTGAACTCTGCCCAATGTGACCACGCAAGACAGACTATCTGCGCTGGATCACCGCTGGCGTTGAGGCACCCAACATCCTGTACCAGCAGTCTGAACCTGTCAAAGCAGATTACAAAACTACAAGAAGCCTGCTACAGCCAGCTCTGAATCTACGGCAGATGACAGAACAGGCCACAAGGGAGGAAGGCTTCAACTCCAGAACCTTCCCTCCTCCTGAAATCTGCATCACATTGTGAGTCACCACCCAAGCGCCATGGCCTTCCTCCGCACAATGACCACCTGACATCTGCGGAACTCAGCCCATATGGCCTACAGAAAACACAGCGCTGCCTCCATAGAGACTGTTAAAATCCTGCCTATCTCTGTACAGTACCCAGAACTGATTCTGGAGAGCACACGGGCCAGCAACCGAGATCCTGAGGACCTTAAAGGAACTGATCCTGAGAGCGGCCTCACTGGCAGGACAAACAGGATATATCAGCCTATCAGACTCCTTTTAACTACGAGCGGCATGAGAAACCAACAACCTACCAGAATGACCTCCTACTCCAGGAAACGCCAGCTGGTCATGGCACCCAGACAGCACATCAGCAGACGGCCGACCACCCATGACAGGCCAAAATACACACACTGCCAACTCCCCTGCACCTGACTATCAGCTCCATGAGACTGTACACCCCGCGTACACAACACAAATGGACACAAGCCCTCTTTTCACCAACATAGACCTGCTGTATTGTTTTGAGCCCCAAAGGACTTTAAGCATTCATAGAATTGGACTCAAGTGCGGGAACGTTCACCTTTCCAGCCAGCGAAACTCCGGGCTGAAGTGGGAGAACCCCTGCCACTCCAGCCAGACAGGTCACCCCGACAGACTGTCAGGTCGCCGAGGTCACGGGAAAATCTCACAGCCAGCCATGAGGACATGGCCTGAAGCCTCACACGCTTCAAAGCACTCACCGAGCACACACCAGACCTGCCTTCACAAACAAGTGCACGAGTTTCCCTATGAGACCTTGCAACCCCCTGGGGAAGCCCTGTCAAGTGCAGGAACTTCCTGCAAGATCATACCAGTCGTTTACTCTGGTGAAAATATGAGACTGCAGTACCAGCATACACAAAAGGGGAACAAACAGCGACAGTATGACACACAGACAGCGTGGCCAAACCCTCAACCACACACCTTCCAGGGAATGGAGGGAACCTGGCCCCACTCTGAGCCGCAGACATCCTGCACCTGCCGACAACTGCCAGTGCCAAAGCTGCTCTTCACAAGAGGCAATGATGCAGAGCTAATGTCAACTACGTGGACTCACTCAAGACCACATTAAATCATAAAACTCAAATGGCATCTGCATTCTACACCATGCCTGTTAATGCATGCCCACAACGCACCTTGTGCTGGACACCACAGTACCAGAGACACTTATGAGACACTAAAATAAATGGCATATGGGGCTGGCATACAGCAAGATGTGGCGGAATGTGTCAGAGCATGTCAGGTTGCTGACAATTCCAAACAGCAAACCTGAACCACAAAGCCCCACGACAACACACTCCACTTTGGGTTTGCAATCACTGTAATGCCACTTAGCTGTCTCACCACATATGGGCCTATAACACCATACAGATCTGTGTCAGTCCTCACTTTCCAGTCTGCCAGCGTGTCACAGACTGCAAACCCTACTGCCCAAGGAAAAGATGTGAACACCTGGCTAAGAGGCATTACAGATAGCCTCACCCACAAGACCACCTGAAAAGGAATTAGAGCCAAGAAAAGCGGAGCCCTCATCAGCATCACCACCGCTGAGCAGAACGGAGTCCCCTATCCAAGAATTGCTACACGATGGAAGAAGTGAATGGCTGCAAACTAAAGCATCGCCAGCCTTCACACACTGTGACACTGCCTTGACACCTGCTGCACAAGCTCGAGGACCCACATCTTGCTACAGTTTACATCACCACATCACCACAACCACTCCTGGAGGCAACCAACAGCCCGAGAGCCACCACTGTCTCCCAGCTATGAGTGGCAGGTGCGTGTCTGATCGTTCTGCATCTTTAACGTCGCTCGCTGCTGTCAATTGGATGGACAACAACGTTCGAAAGGGGGGAATTATGTAGCATTTGGACCAATCAGACACACATTTGTTCATTAGAGTTAACAAGTCAGTTATTTCTTAGATTAACAAACAGTCACAGACCCCTCACCCAACACCAGACTCGGTGCCTATATGTCTGTGAACGAAGTCCAGGCCCCTGGTTGCCATGGCAACCAGGAGACTTTTGCCAGGCCAGATGAACTTTACAACCTAATGGCATGTAGAGAGCTCTCCCTCTCCCTACCCTTTCCATAGGAAAGGCACATAAGAATGGATTCTTCTCTAATTAATTCATTGAAAAACCTTTCTTTGAATAAACACACACAACCTCAGGTCATTGTGTATATTGTTACTGTTCTTGTATATTGTTTTTTGTACTGTATCCTATTTTATGCATGCTTATGATAGATCACTAGTTAATATTACCTCACTTATACCATGTTTGATCTCTATCAATTCGTCTCTAATTGAGAGTGTATATTATATGTTGCTACCTATGCAACATATAAGTGTTCTAAGAATCTTTAATAGTTTGTATATCAACTTCCAATCCAGCCCCATGCAAATTACCATGCTCAGAGACAAAGAGTTGTAAAACCTTCCCTCCAAAGAGATTGGAGTCCATTGGCTCTTTGACTCCCCAGAGGTGTGACCTCTATACCAGATAAAGCTCTCACACACAGGTCTGTCCCTCTCTTCTGCAAAAAGCTCTTCTGCTATTTTCTAATTGCTCCGTGAGGGACTCACGGAAAGCCTGAAC